>SJYT01027215.1:36096-88692 GCA_006410635.1 Cephalophus harveyi | reverse complement strand
TGATGCTAAAGCTGAAACTCCGGTACTTTGGCCACCTCATGTGAAGAGTTGACTCATTGGAAAGGACTCTGATGCTGGGAGGGATTGGGGGCAGGAGGAGAAGGGGACGACCAAGGATGAGATGGCTGGATGGCATCACAGACTCGATGGACATGAGTCTGAGTGAACTCCGGGAGATGGTGATGAACAGGGAGGCCTGGCGTGCTGCGATTCATGGGGTCGCAAAGAGTCGGACACGACTGAGCGACTGAACTGAACTGAGGAAGTGTATTTCCATGGTGTGTGTGTGAGAGAGAGAGAGAGAGACAGAGAGAGAGAGACAGACAGACAGAAGGGGAAAAGGAGAAAGAGAAACAGAAATAGCATTTCAGCATGTGTGTGTACTTCTGTGCTCAATCACTCAGTCATGTTTTTTTTTCCTTTTCTTCTTTATCTCCTCCTATTTTTTCTTTTTTTTAAAATAGAAATTTATTTATTTTAATTGGAGGTTAATTACTTTACAATATTATATTGGTTTTGCCATAGCGACCTCATGGACTGTAGCCCATGAGGCTTCTCTGTCCATGGGATTATCCAGGCAAGAATACTGGAGCAGGTTGCCATGCCCTCCTCCAGGAGATCTTCCTGACTCAGGGATTGAACCCGTGTCTCTTGTGTCTCCTGCATTGGCAGGCAGATTCTTTACCACTACCTGGGAAGCTCAATTCATCATGACTCCTCTTAATTTTCAAAGCACTTATTTATCTACCAGTAATTAGCAAACCTGCCCTGGAGCCCAGAAAAAACAGGTCATTGTTATTAATTTCTGTTATGGGAGGTGGAAAGATCATTATAATATGAAATGTAATCATGCTACTAAGCATTTGGGGAGACTTCATCTGTTTGAGAATTGATAGTATTTAGAAAATTTTAGCCTCAATCATTCTTACATCACTGTAATTTTAGGACTAGGTATACAAGCTTAGTTTCTTTATTTTTCCTGGCTCTTATGCCATTCTGCATCTGCAGTGACCAAAGCCTATATTCTAACTCCTCCAGGTTCCTAGGGCTGGCAGCAGTACAGATGGTACCGTACTACTTAATCTGTCTTCTGGAGAACTGGTGGAAAAGTCCATGGCCTCCTGGTGCTAGGTTAACATACATTTTGAAAGGAAGCCTGTGCCAGGATATTAAGAGTGTTTATTATAGAGTGTTTATAATCCCTACACTGTATTTGAATGTATAACACTTGTGGTAGGTACTGATCATATAGTTTATAAATGAGAAAGAAAGGGAGAGAGAGAAACACAGTTCGTCAATGCCACATGAGATTTCTGAATGATGGAAACTTTTTCCCATTTGCAGTCAAATATAGTTCTCTCTCTTCTACTCTACCTGGAATCCAAGAGCTGCAGGGATATTTGCCAGCTCCTACAGTTCATGGGCTTGAAAGGTAGCAGAATCTGCCACCCTGAAATATGCCACTTTGTCACAAGAAATCTTCAAGCTAAAAGCAATTAAGAAGAAATAGAAGAAAAACTCTCTGTCCTCCTCCATTTGGCTAAAAGCAGAACATAAATTCGTAAAGGGTGTCCCTCCTCTGCTCTTTACCAGGGGAGGCAGAAGTTAATCATCAGAGACAGCACCAGCAAAATCCACACCACAGCCTGTTCAAAGCAGCTCTAAGCTACTGTTCCGTTCCCCATATATTTACCGTCTGCAATTTGGTTCCCTGGAAGCTCAAAGTTCTTTTTTGTTGTCTTTTCATGTGTCTAAAAATTTATTCTTTTGTTAAGATGTTATATAGTCCAAGTCCTAACCACCACTTGGAGTTACTCACCTCTGAGTTCTCTTATGTGTTTACATGATACCTTTAAAAAAAAAAAAAAAAAGCAAATGTAGAAAGAGGCTTTCTCTGAATGCCCCTTATCTGTCTCAAGCCAGAGCCTCCAAAAGGAACGTGATGGCCATAAATCCCTTCCCTTGGAGCTTCTTGAACCAGAAAGATGGGCTCTTACCACAGGAGAAGGGGTACTGTATATATCCAGACAGGCTTTGTCACAAACTATCCTGTCTCTCCTCTGTTCTTCTAAGTGCCCATTCATGTTTCCTGAAAATCAGTTACTGTCTCCTAAAAGGCCTCCGCCCTCCATCCTTTGTACCTTTCCCCATTAAGATGATATTTAATCCTGAATACTAAGCCACCTCAGAGAGTTACTCATTTCTCCCCTGGGTATTCTCATATATACAAGAAGTATTATATGCTTCTATACTTCTGTTTGTTTTTCTTTTGTTAATCTTTTTTATAGGGGGGTCTCAGCTATGAACTCAGAAGGGTGGAGAGAAAATTCCTCCCCCACACAAGCCTACCTGTCTCTCCCAAGGCGGGGCTCGGTCACCCTGCCCACCCTTAATTCCTGGTGCTCATTCTTACCATATAATGGTTCACAGGAATTCTGTGGTGGGGCTTAGAGATGTCGTTTTCATGATTATGTGTAGTGACTGTCAAAATCATCAAAGTGGCATGAAGATTATTTTAAATTCAAAACATCCAAACAAACAGCAGCTAAATTTCTTTTGCTGGCCCAAGCAGAGCCTCCCCAAAATACAGTTGCTGTAAATCCCCTCAGTGGGGACTTGTGGGCACGGATTACAGCTAGAAAGGAGACTGACTCCCTGGATGAGAACAAACATCACAGACTCTCAAGCCTTCCGTTTGTTTCCCTAAAACCCCTGTGTTTCCATGCGTTTCCTCTTTTTCCTTAAAACTCCTTTCCTCCTTTTCCTTTTCTTCCTAAGTTAGTATATAAACCCCTGTCTTTAGCTCTTGAGGGAGCCAGCCACTTCTTTCATGCACTTCTTTGTGCATATGAATAACTCCCGTCTTTTCTCCTGTTAATCTCTTTTGTTAGTCAAGTCACAGGCCACCCAACCATTGCAACCTAAGATGGTAATGGAAGTTTTCCTCCCAACACATGACACTAACATTCTCTAGGAGCTGTTATCTACAACACGTTGATATCACATGGGGAAATGCCTTAAGTGCGTTGAATATTATTGAAGTGGGTGATTTTTGGGGGGAATGGGGGAGGGTAGAAATGAGGATAAAGTATGAACAGAGACAAAACTGAGATGGTAAAGATCCATCACCTAAGTCATAGTATTAATTCAGTCTTTCTACTTGGGGATAGAGGAGGTACTGAGAGGAGACATACCAAAATATAAGTTATTCTCAGATGGTAGAATGAATGCTGACCTATTTGCTCCCTCTACTTTTCCATATTTTCTAAACATTTTATAATCAATTTATTTTCATTATTCCCAAATGCAACACTTGTAAATGTTTTTCTATTACTTGATAGAGGTCATGCCCCGGTACTGTTTCCCCAATTACTTCTGTCAGCTATCTCCCACTTCTTACCTCGCTGTCTCTTCTGGACAGACAGACAGACACACACACGCATGCACATGCACGCGTGCACACACACACACACAGGCAGTTACAGAATTCCTATCTGTATCTCAGCTTGTGCCTGGGTCAGTAGAAAGCATCAGTTGTCTCTGTCCTTTCTTCCAGAATGACCACCTAGTTTTAGGACTGTCTTTGGCTTCCCAGAATAATTAACTTCTGTCCTTTTATCTTGCCGTGCTCTGTGGGTCTGCCTGGATTCCTGGTATCAGCCTTCCTCAGTGTCTCAACCTGGTGCTACCCCATGGTATAGGGTTGAGTAGTGTGTCTGCCAAATTCACATCCTTCCTAGCACTTCAGAATGGTATCTTATTTGGAAATAGGTTTTGCAGTTATAATTAGTTAAAGTCCTATTGGAATAGAGTGGGCCCTTAATATAAAATGATCAGTCTTTATTAGAAAATCCTGCTGCTGCTGCTGCTAAGTCACTTCAGTTGTGTCCGACTCTGTGCGACCCCATAGATGGCAGCCCACCAGGCTCCTCCATCCATGGGATTCTCCAGGCAAGGCTACTGGAGTGGGTTGCCATTGCCTTCTCTGATTAGAAAATCCTAAGGGAAATCAATCCTGAATATTCATTGGAAGGACTTATGCTGAAGCTGAAGCTCTGATACTTTGGCCACCTTAAAGTGAAGAGCCAACTCATCGGAAAAGACTCTGATGCTGGGAGAGATTGAAGGGAAGAGAAGGGGACAACAGAGGAGATGGTTGAATGGCATCACTGACACAATGGATATGAATTTGAGCAAATTCCAGCAGATAGTGAAGGACAGGGAAGCCTGGCGTGCTGCAGTCCATGGGGTTGCAAAGAGTCAGACACAACTGAGCGACTGAACACCAGAAATGTCCTTAGAAGAAGAGGGTAAGAGGCACAGAAACACACAGGGAGATCACTATGTGACCACAAAGGCAGAGATTGGATTGCCAAGGAAGCACCCGTTCTACCCTGGAGGCTTCAGAGTGAGCAGGGACCCTGCCAACACCTTGATTTTGGACTCCTAGCCTCCAGCACTGGGAGAAAATAAATTTCCGTTGTTTTTAAGTCACCACCTTTGTGGTGCTTTGTTTCCGCAGCCCTGGGAGACTAATATATCCAGCTAGACTGAACTGGGAGTTCGCCAGGGAGGGTTCCTCATCTGCAGGGAGGCTGCATCTGCCCCCAGCATTCTCCTAGCCTGGTGATCCCAGCATCCAGAGCCCTGGAGGACGACGGGGGAGGCCTCCTGCGTGCCTTTATTTATGCTGAAAGCAGCTCCAGTTGAGCATTAATCAGACATGAGATTAGACATTTTCTCTGCTTTTATGCAGCATACACAGGGAGAAAGATGTTTTCCGAATCTAGAAAACACAATGGAAAGGTTACAGTCCAGTGGAACGCTTTTTGTGCTGGGGCTGTCACCTCTGAGTCCACTTTGCTCTGTGCTGGCCGTGCAGTGAATAGTTCAGCCAAGCAGGGGCACACGCCCCTCTGCACCTCCCGAGTTCAAGCTAGAAAGTCAGACTTCGCATCCCTCTCCTATGCTCCTGCTCCTCCACAGGGCCTCCACCTTGGAGGAGAAAAGGAGAGCAGGCTGTGTTCTCCCTTCCCTCCCCATGCCTCTCCAGAGAGCAGAGAGGTCCCAGGGACAGACGTTCCCAGGAGCTCCGAGACAAGAAAGCGGCTCTGGAAACAGCCAGGAACCTTTGTCTTCTCCAACTGTGTTTTCGCTCCAGCTGCAGTGAGTCACCTGCAGGCTGAGATGTGCTGGTCCTTCTGCAACTCCCCCCACACCCCTCCCCTCCACCTTCCTTTCTGTCCAACTCCTTCCAGTCTTGTCCCCTCCAAGCCATTTGGTATACTAGTGCCCCAGGCAGAGTGTGCGAAATGGCTCTTCCCAAGCCGAGTCGCTTACTCACCTGCTGAAATGTTCAGAGAGCTCCCCATTCAGCCTACAGTGAACTGAAGCCCAGCTTCTCACCAAGGCTGCCGAGTGGGAAGGCCACGGCCAAGGGCTTCTTTGGCACCTCTGTCACCTGCTGTCTCTTGTGTTTCCTCCCCGTGATAGGCAGCTACTCAGAGTTCTCTGCACAGGCCTCTCTCCCCTCTGCGCTGGGCTTTTTCATGTACAGTTGCTGTGCCTGGAACCATCTCCCCTCTTCCCTGCTGTCTGTTTATCTCTCCCATACCCTCCATTTTCATTTAAATATTGTCATCTCTGAGAAATCTTTAAGCACATGCACACCCGCACACAGCTGTCCCACTAAGTCAACGCTTTGCAAATTGCTCTTTTACTGCTTAGCACTCAGCATGATTTGTAAAGCTCTGTTTGTGTGAGTACATGAAGAACGCCTGTCTCCTCTGCTAGACTATGAGGTCCTGAGGGCAGGAACTTCATCTTTTCATCATTGCATTCCAGCAACCAACCCAGAGCCTGGCTCATACTAGAGGCTTAATTAAGTATTTGCTGCATGAATGCTGAATTTTCAGATAGCTCTCTCACTCGGATCCATCCAATTCTGATATTCTGTGGGTCTACAGGCCTTATTTTCATCCACCCTCCTGACATAAGAGTTTCCACATTTAATCTGCATGTGAATTTGCTGCTAGAAAAACACATGCCTCCCTGTTGATGGTGTGTGCAGCACACTTGATTGGTTTTGCCCTATCGTGATTAATTTATATACAGAATTTAACTTTTTTTCAGAGAAAAGCCCTACATTTTCATCATTTCCTTTGGATGCAATTTGCACTGCTGCTCGTTGACTGATATCCTCCAAGAGCTGCCTTCATTTTTTTCCATATCTCTGATATTTCAGACTGATAGTTGCACTTGTATAGGAAATGATTTTTCCCAGTTTTTTTTTTTTTATCCATCCAATTCTGATATTCTGTGGGTCTACAGGCCTTATTTTCATCCACCCTCCTGACATAAGAGTTTCCACATTTAATCTGCATGTGAATTTGCTGCTAGAAAAACACATGCCTCCCTGTTGATGGTGTGTGCAGCACACTTGATTGGTTTTGCCCTATCGTGATTAATTTATATACAGAATTTAACTTTTTTTCAGAGAAAAGCCCTACATTTTCATCATTTCCTTTGGATGCAATTTGCACTGCTGCTCGTTGACTGATATCCTCCAAGAGCTGCCTTCATTTTTTTCCATATCTCTGATATTTCAGACTGATAGTTGCACTTGTATAGGAAATGATTTTTCCCAGTTTTTTTTTTTTGTTTCGTGTGTGTGTAGTGATGAATCTTTTCCACAGAGATATTTTTCAAAAAGCAATCTCTGTCTACAGTACTTGGCAGGAGCGCTGCCTGCCCATTTCCTCCCTTGCCCTCCTTTGCAGCCTCCGTCTTTTCTGCTCGCATAGCTTCTTTTCACAGCAGTACTGTAGCAACATGCCGGGCGTCTTCAGTTTCAACGGTCTGCATTTTTCCAATTGGAAGATACTCTCGTGCCTTTTTTTTAATCATAGAGCTCACACAGACAGCTTGTACTCTGGCCTTGGGGAGGGAGGCTTCGCAGAAATCAGGAAGACCCTTTGAATAGAGGAGGTGTTGAAGCTTAAGCTGTGTTTATTGGGAAGAAAAGTTGCAGTGCTAAAAATCCAATGGGCTTTGAGGAACAAAGTGGGATTGCCCACTGCCATCTGCGGGGAAAATTATGTACTTACTATGGGTCAGGTCCTCTGCAAAGAGTTTTATATTCTTCATCTCACTTAATCCTCACCAACTCCATGGGAGGTCATTAGTCATTAATTCACTCACTGACTCTATTTATTTGTTTACTGAACTAATATTTACTGAGTACCTGATACATGCCAGGAACTCCTAGAAGCTGAATGGGATGAGGCATTGAAAGCTCTTAATAATGGGATGAGTCGAGATGTCATTTACAGAGATTAGGGTAAGGGCAAGTGTTGGGGTCGGGAAGACATGTTGCAATTCTTCTCCAACGCCTGTTCCCTTCCCCTGCCATCATTTCAAATAAAAATACTAACTTCTAATAAATGCCCAAGGTTGTATGATTGCTAGGAGACGACTCCGACCTGGAACCCAGGTCATTCTGATTCCAGAGCCATGCTCTGTTTTCCTCCATGTGAAGTGAAGTGAAGTGAAGTCGCTCAGTCGTGTCTGACTCTTTGCGACCCCATGGACTGTAGCCTACCAGGCTCCTCTGTCCATGGGATTTTCCAAGCAATAGTACTGGAGTGGATTGCCCTTCCTTTCTCCAGGGGATCTTCCCGACCCGGGGATCAAACCCGGGTCTCCTGCATTGTACACAGACGCTTTACCGTCTGAGCCACCAGGGAAGTCCATCCGTGCCTTGAGAAAATGAAGCATGGCTGTTCTGGGTGCTTGCCCAAAGCCTGCCCCGTATCCTTATCCTGTCTTCATCTAGCAGGGTGGCCTCCTGTATCCCATCTGAATACCAGTCACCTTGCTGACTCTGTCTTCCTGTATTTTAGAGGCTAATACTCTTGGCATAACGAGTATAAGTGGAAAGTTGTGACCAATGAAAACTTGTCATTAAAGGACACATTAATTAGTTCATTTTCCTGTGATGACTCATTAATGAAGCTCTGGTGCAAGTGCTCCTCCAGACACTTAGGCAGAAAAATAGACAAAGACAAAGCTGACATGGGCAGAATCTTCTCTGTCTCTCCTCCTGAAATAAGTCAATCCCTGGATCCTTCTCTCAGGTATGGAGACCAACAGCATGTGATCTGACCGCATTTTACCTGCCTGTGTGTAGTGAGGGGCTCTTCCATTACAGTTCCTCACCCGCCATCTGAGATCTATCTCTTCTCTGCTTACATTCTGCATCTCAGCTGCTCAAGCAGAGGGCTGGGGTGGCACAGTCACATCCCTGAGAGTCTTTTGGATGATATGTAAGTGACCGCTTTGAGGGGTTTCTGCTCGATTCTCTTCAACAACAGTGACAACCACTCGCTTTTAAGACCTGCAGCTTTCACAGCTTAAAAATATTTTCCCAAAGGAAAAGGAAACAAGTTTCAAGTCATTTCCTGCTTGTTAAGCAGGCATTTGTTTATACTACCAGCCAAGCGTTCAGGCTTCAAGGAAATGTATTTTCCTAGGATGTTGGTCTATAAAATTTAAAAATATTAGAAACATTCAAAGCACATGGGAAACGGATTCCACTGGAGGCTGGGGGCAGTGGGTGTGTTCACCTTTCGGTGCTGCCCCAGACCCAGAGTAGGCCTTTACTCCAGCTCCCTGGCTCCAGACTCCAGGGTCCAAATGTGTTCCACAATATCAAGTCGCTCCTTCCCCCCCTCTTCCCTCTTCCATTTCGATAAGTTTGCAAGCAGATTGCAAACTGTCATCTCAACATCTTTACCTTCCACAATGGGATCTCACTAGAGATCGTAGCAGGTGGCAAATTGGTCCGATTTATCATTATTTGAATTTTTAATTTGTGGTATTTTAGGCCCGAAGAGTTTTTTTTTATGGGTCTTAAAATGGCAACACAAACATTGATACATAATTCATTATCTATTTCTCATAATACATGTCATTAATAACCCATTGACAAACAGAAAAATCATCAACACTTTAAGCAAGATGAAGTTACAGCTTTAGCTGTCTTGTCCTCCTACTCTTCTCCTCTGTGGTCTCTGAGAATAAACTGCTTGTCACTGAAGCACAGTTTACAGCCTTGAAAAGCCTTCTAAGTTGGAGCTTGTTTTTACTCAGGATGACCAAATCTTAAATACCTAGGGTAAACTGTTTGTTGGGCTTCCACAGTTTCTTGACTTGTGAACACTGAGTACTTTTCCAATTTAAGCAAAAGGTGAAAAAACAAGAGGAATATCTCTAGTCCCCATTCTGCTTTCTCTTTCCTTCCAAAGCCCTGAACATCCCTCTATAGTATTGCCTAGGATCTTGGTCTATAAAATTTGTAGCACTTTATAGCACTTTACCTGTAGCACTTTGCTTCCTCATCCCCTTCCTATTCCCACTAGATGTTGCTGTAGGCATGGCTCTTAAGTTGGAAGAAAGGGGAACATCTGTAATCCTTTTGAAACAGCATCTCTATGTATTAACAACTCATATAGACAGAATACCCAGGAATTTGACCGAAAAGATACCAGCATAATATAGGAGACCCTGAGCATTTTTATCAGGATGATAATCCAAGCAGGAGAAAACCAACAAGGCTAAGTCAAGAGCAGTGTAAAGATCTTATTGTGTTCTTGGTGACAGAAGCTGTAACTCAGCTGAGATAGGCAAATCTCTTATTACTCCATGCTAATCCAGGTACCTTTACACAGAGGCCATTCCATCAGGATGAAATACCTCTGAAAAGCCCATCCAATAGATTTCCCCTTCTTTTCTCTCCTACCATGTAGATAAAGCAGTGAACCAAAATGTCGTTTGTGGGTTGTGCCTCCCAGATGCCACATGTTCTGTACTGTGTGGAAAAGACCAGGAAAACACTCTCTGCCCTCCAGGAGTTTAGTGGTCACTGACACCAGATGGCGTAGCCTAGGATTGGTCTTCACTTATTTAATGTGTTAAGTTTTATCCCTTCAGCCACCTTGTAGCCTTTAGAGCATCCCCATTTCTCCAAGTTCTCACAGATACCTCTCCAGGTATCTCACAGATACCTCTGTGAAATCTATAGGTGTTAGAAGAGTTTAAATCATTGATAAAAGTAATCACTTGCTTCATCAGTGAAATGATTATCTTTCTAGGGTTTCCTTTATTCAAATATTTATGGAGTGCTTTACTAGATTACTAGGCACCATTCATGGCAATAGGAAAGCCTTACTGGCCATGCCAAGTTTTGATATCTTTCTAGACCCAAGAAGATTAGAAAGACATAAGAAAATATGTGCATAATTCCTACACTAAAAATAATGGCTTGCAGGAAGACATCTGACTCCAGCCAGAATTTACTGGAGACCTTGACATTGGCTACACTTCTTGCTAATGACAAAAAAGACGCTAGAAACAATAGCTTGGGCAACCAGATCCAGGTTTTCATGCATGCTATTTTCTAGTCAGGAAGAGTCACTCCCAGAATGAGTGTTTTAGAGGATCTGGAGGATGACTTATGCCATCTCCAGTGAGAACCTGAGAGCTTTTTCACACCGCTGATGGCTTTGGGTCATCTCCATGACACACGGCTTCAGTCATCACTGTATGGTCCCGCTCAAGTGCAAGAGACTCATGAAGAGTGCATTTTAGAACACATCAGTTGCTCTTTTTTCTTTTTTTGTGACTTGACTTCCTTCTTACTAATAAGCTGCTCTCTTCTCTGAGAGGATTCATGATGTCAGGAATGTACATACAAAGATAGTTGAGTAAGTAATAAAGTTCTAAAGGAACGCTTATGTTAATTTATAAGGCACCATTTGTTGACAATCTGAAAGACATTTTTTCAAACAAAGGTAACTTGGAGGATGTTAATAGCCATCAAATGTATTTATGATTGCTCTTATTCATTGCATCGTAGAAAAGATTTGTCATCGTGTTAGTCATGTTCTTAATTGTACATGATTTTCACAGTTTACTTGTTAAATCAAAATATCATAGTAGATGCTTTCAACAAACTTCCAGTTTTAGATATTGAGTATACTAAAATATGCTAGACTTTGGGTTTTAGTAAAGAAAACAAATGGTTCGGATGTACTTTCAAGTGTTAGTCTAGCATCATTTTATTTAGTAAAGCTGGCACGCTCCCAGATTCCAGATAAGCAGAGAATTGTGGCATTATCCATATAATCTGATCCAAAAAATTAAAATTTTTTTTCTTGGGCAGAAAAATCTAAGTTAATTGTCTTAGCCATTTCTTTTAAATGCTTGTGTGAATTTAGTCTGAAGCCTCGAGAACAAGCAAAATTCCACTAAGCTTCCTTGGGACATCACTGACCTTATTGCTGTTAGATGGTTTATTGTACAGGAACAAGGATTTGAGAGGCAATAACTGCGTTCCTTGGGAGTTTCTTTGGTTAATTTCCACATCTGCATATGCCAAGTCTCTCTCGAGGCTATGTATGTTACAGGATTTATGGAAGTGGCTCCAGTTCAGTAGATGGATCCAAGATAAGGGGACAGATGGAGTAAAATTAGTTTAATTACAGGATTTTTCATCTATTCATAATTTGCAGTGCCCCGCAGCTTCCTGTAGGCCTGGTGCTTCTGTGCCTGACTGAGTGATCCCGTTCCTACAGAGAGGCTTCATTGGCCTCATGCGTGCTTAACTAAATTGTCCTTCTCTTCAGCCTCAGTGTCTCGTACCCCAAATCCTCTTAACTCATGTTACCTGCTGCTGCTGCTGCTAAGTCACTTCAGTCGTGTCCGACTCTGTGTGACCCCATAGACGGCAGCCCACCAGGCTACCCCATCCCTGGGATTCTCCAGGCAAGAACACTGGAGTGGGTTGCCATTTCCTTCTCCAATGCATGAAAGTGAAAAGTGAGAGTGAAGTCGCTCAGTCGTGTCCAAGTAAATTTCCAAAACCCTAGCTTTCATTTCAGTCTCCTAATCACAGACTTTCAGCGGCTCACCATTTCTAAGAGGATAATATCCAAGCTGCTCAGCTTGACACACAGAGCCCTCTGAGATATGCCCGCTCATCTCTTCAGCCTTCCTCCTGTGTGCCCCTACAGGAAGTCTTTATTGTAGTCACACAGAGCTTCTCATCAGTCCCCTGCCTGCTATGGGCCATTCTGGCCCTTACCTCCACTTTCCTCCTCTAAATGCCTGTATCTCTCTTACCACTGATTCAGTTCTTCCTGCTCATTAAAGCCCAGCTCAGTTCTGTTTCTTTTGAGATCTCTCTGGACAACATGGTCCATGGGGCCTCCTTTGCTGTGCATTGGTGCCCACTCTTGGCCACTAATTGTGTCCCAGCCAGGGGCAACTCTTGCACTGACATCCTATTTGGACAATGAACTTTTGTCCTGCCAGTGGCATCTTGTGCCAGCTTCATTGTCTGCCCCACATGTGACACTTTTTTGCTTGCTCCATGGCATCATAGGCTCTGATTGAATGATAGGATGAGAAATTATGAGCCCAGTTGTAGTTTCTTCTCTTTCAATCACACCTCTGCATTGGAAGGTATCTTTCAGATAGAAACAAGTGAAACTCTGAGAAAACAATGTATGAACAAGGGCTTTGACTCATAACTTCCTGGAATGGCTGAGAGCTGGCTCTGGGGTCTGAGTACCTAGATTAGAACAATGGTTTTACCATTTATCTGCTTTATGATATATCTCTGCCTCTGTGCCCTCATATAAAATGGGCACAATAATGGTACCCATACCAATGGTCGTTGAGGGGGTTAAACATCATATAGGTAAGGAAGTTAGTGCTTGGCACATAGTATGTGTCCACTAAATATTCACTCTTAATTTATTAGTAAGCTGTTAAAACAATTAGGTCTCAGTTTTCTCTTTCAGGAGGAGTGTCCATTGACAGTAAAAGTGCAGGACCACTATTGAATAATGAACTTTGGAGATGGGTCTTCATCCCTTGGGCTGATCTGGTAGTTCTAAGTGTTCTCAGGGGGCTTGCCAAGGGCCCACCTACTGAGATGACAAGTCCAACTCTACAGAGAGAGTTTCATTTTTATTTTGGTGTACTGCCTCCTCAGCCCTTTGACATAACTGTAAGCCTTTTTCAATTCAGCAAGCTATTGCTATTGATCAACACAGTCCAGGATGGGTTAGAGATATGAACAAGACAAACGAAAGCTGACAAATGTAAACTTGGCGAGACAATCAAGAAGTCCAAGACCTGGACTAGGAAACAACGGCAAGTATTGTAGACATTCCCTTTCTGAGCTGCCTGGGACAGAGCTGGGGCATTTACACCAGAACCACCGTGTAACCCTCCCTGTGCCCTGCGTGTCTCTTAACTGTATGGATTTATGTTTGTCAGTATGTCACCTAATGGGGCTGCTTTTCTATCAGTCCTATATCTGCCACAGGTTGAGGAACTTCCCTTCCTCCCCAGGAGCCTGAATGGGAGAGACCCTGAGTTAGATAGTAAAATTGGAAGACAGACCACGTGGCTCCTGGACACACCCAGAAGAGCCCACCGGGCCATCTGCCCGCAGGGTGGGAAGTGGGAGAGTTACCTTGAATTCAGTCTCAATGTTGGCCAGTCTGGCTAGCTCGTTGCTGAGCTCCAGAGCCGTGAGGACTGGGTCTTCGCTGGACAGGGACAAGTACGCAGCACTTGCCAGTCCCTTGTAGGCGTTCATGCGAGAGCGCGAGTGGCTGAAGGAGTCCTTCCGCTGCTTCTCGGTGCACTCATTGCACTTGCAGAAGTAATCGTGGGGCCGCTCGATGCGGGCGCCCTTGAGCAGGAGGATGTGCACGATCTCGTACTCCTGGCAGTGGGCCGCCAGGATGATGGGTGTGATGTCGTGCGAAAAGCGCGTGCCGTCCTCGTCGTAAGCGTAGAAGTCGTCGTCGCGCAGCTCCTGCTCCAGCGGGCTGAGCGCCAGGCGCTGGCCCTGCGCGAAGGCCGGGTGGCTGAGGATGGCCTCCACGATGCGCACGTAGCCCTTGCTGATGGCCAGCAGCAGCGCGTCCCCTACCCGCGCCAGGTTCTCCTTCTTGAGCAGCAGCTCTGTGACCTCCAGGTGCTCGTTGCCCACGGCCAGCTGCAGCGCGTTCTGCCCCATGTAGTCCACGCAGTTGAAGTTGAGGGTCTTGGACTCCTCCAGCATTTTCCGGACCACCGGGATGTTGCCATACTCGGCCGAGTCCAGGAAGCGCTCCTCCTCCGGCGTCAGGCTCGTGCCCTTCTCGTTAAACATGTAGGCAGGGCCCCTGATGGCCTGGCGGCGGCCCTTTTCCCTCAGGGTCGTGTGCCGGCGCTGCATGTTTTTGAAGGTGCTGCTCCCCAGCCTGTGGGGTGACAAGGCAGAGATGCTGGTTACTCTCCTAGGATCCTACGGTTCCCCAGGGGGCAGAGCAAACAGACATCCTTGAGATGAAAAGAAAGTCATAATTGGAATATGTTGAGAAGTTATGAAATCTCATTAGAAAGTACTGTCCTAGCACTGAGATTAAAGCAAATTGAACAAGCTGAACTGTTCTTACACTAATGGAAGAGTATTGGTTTAGTTACCCGGAAGTCTATCCTCCTTCAGTGGAGAAGTGTCTAAAGAGCTGAAATGTGGGTTCAGGGCCAGCTAAGGGTGGTGGTGGAGAGGGTGGGGTCATGATGTGGCTGAAACAGGCTAACAACTGCTTTATTTCCATTTGTGCAAAGTTGAGAATGTCACTTAACTTCTCTGTGCTTTAGTGCGGTGCTTTTCTGTGCTTTTACCAGTATAACATGGATAACTTTGTGTGCCATAAAGTCGATAGGAGGATTAAGTGAGGTAGCATGCTTGTAGAAAGTACTCAGTCCGTGTTGGTCCCCTTCCACCTCTGGGTGTGCCCACTTCTTCAGGGCTTCTGCCATAGAAATGGCCACCATGGATACTAAGGCCTTTGCTTCAGGCGTGTTACCCCAGCTGAGCTCCTGCACTAAGACACAACTGCAGCAACACACAGGCATGGCCACACCTCTGTTTCAGTCCTCTGCTATATTGGGATGTGCTTTCTTCTCATCGCCATGAAGCCTGAGCACCTATGAAAGGTCATGGTGTCGCATGGAGTAGGCCTAGACTCATTGCCGCTTACTGATGGCCACTGATGCAGCCTGCGTGAAGAAAGTCAGCTATAGTTTCTGGATTTTTATATGGATGGAGAAGCAGCTTAATTTATATGCTGGGTTTGTTTCTAACATGTTGTTTTTTCCCATTGTGGCATAGTGTAGACGTTAATACAATACTGAATTAGTAACAGTCAACATTTATTAAGCCCTTCTGATATGCCAGGAACTGTACTAAGCGGTTTATAAACTTCACATATACTGCCTGTGGAATTTTTGTATAAACCCTATGATGTAGATACTATTATTATCCTTATCTTGGATGACGATCTTGAGACAAGTGAGGCTGAGAGATAGGCTTTCAAGTTAGAAGATCAAGAATAGGCATCCTGGCTCCACCTTTTGCCAGCCTTGTGATTCTGGACAAGTTACCTACTCTGTCGTTTGTCAGGGCTTTAAAATGGCAGACTGGAGAAAATAATAGCTGGATATTGCATCTCTAGTTCATCTTGGCTGCTTGAGCAGGTCCCCAGTTCAAGATGCTTTAACTGTAAAACAGAGAGTCTAGGCCAGGTGTTCCCTAACTCTCTACAAACTTGAACCTCTCAAACTATTTATTCTCCAGTTGGCCCTACCCATATGTTTTCGTCTTCTCCCACTGATATTATTCAAATAATATTAGCATGGTGTGCATTTCAATAAGAAAGTTTCTGTTCTAAAGAGTACGTACTTGGGGATTGGTTTTGAACTATTTCCCATGTTCCCAATTGTCTTTTTGTTATTGGTCATGTCTTGATGTATTAAGAGTACTCAGTATTTCATTTAGGTCATCTGTAAAAGATAAAAATAATCACAGAGGATGGTTTTTAAGTTATACTTAGTGTTTTGAGATTTTTAAAAAAATATAGTACCATTCAGCCTTGTGATTTTTAAAAATTTGGGTTCTATTTAGTTTTCTGCTAATTTTACCTTTTGACATGCTCTAGTTTTAGCTCTTTTGGGGGCCCCAAATCTGGTGGTAAGCGAGACTTGAGGTCAGACTGTACTCTGATCATGCTTAGGCCTGAGTTACACTTCTTGGGAGAAGCTGCTAAACTATTCAGATAACTTCTTTATCTGCAAAAAAGTGAAAGGAATAATGATGGGCAGCTCCCTCAAAAGGCAACTGTGGATGCTAAGTCCTGATGTTGCTTCTTTAGGAAGAACTTTCTGAACTGCTATCCACTCTTCTAAAGTGCACATTGATAAAAGATTTCTGGGGAAGAGGTTTTCAAAATTCAACTTTATGAGCTCCTTCTTAGCTCATTTCTCTCAACAGTGCCATCATCATCCCAGGGAGAAAGGGTGCTTGTTAATGACAATGCTAACCATATATTGGGAGTCCAAAAGAGATCTTCAGATGAGAGAGAAGGACTCACAAATTGGGCACAGACATTTATTATTATAAGTTTTCAGAAGGAGAGGCAATAACTGAGTTGAAGGCTAAGCAGTCATCTCAGTTGTATCCCCAAAGGGCTTTATTTCAGATGATATGAACTCAGTTTCAAGGTCTGTTACCTGGGGACACACACTCAGGTGGGAGTTAAGCCCACAAAAGCCTAAACCTCTTTCTTGTGGAATTTTTCAGCCTGTCCTCTGATGAGGCGTCTCCCCTCTCAGGAGCACCTCTCTGGATGCACCATCACAACCTGAGAAGGCACCCAGGAGCACCTGAGCAGTGTGTCAGAGGTGTAGCAGTAACTGTCTTGGAACCAGAGCTAGAGCTTGATTCCACATCACTTTTATGTTAGAAGTCTGCTCAGGTGGGAGAATAGGTCAGGCACCAAGGTCATGAGTACCAAGAATACACAACTGTTACACAGCAACAAGCCACGGAGAGAGTAATTCAAAGGAAATATAATGATACTGAACCAGGTCAGAGCAGAGAAACATCTCACAGGAACACAGAAGTACACAATCTAAATTCAGAGTCCATGTGGATGCCTACAAACCTAAAGAATGTTAAAACATCACTTGTTAATCCCCCTCATTAAACAAACAAACATAAAAAGCAAGGTATTAACATTTTCATTTTTAGTTGGAGAACCTGAGGTAGATGAAGCAAAAATACTAAACCTTGGGCAAATAATTTCTGCACAAGAGTAGTGCATTGTATAAACCCTGATGTTTCTATAATAATCATGTTTTATCAAAGAAAAAAACAAGGGTGGCTAGAATTTATCAGAAGTTAAAATGTCCTCTTCATTTGACATGTATTTTTCTGAATGACCTTGAAAGCAGACACTCAGTTGTAGTAAGAAATAAACAAGCCTGTCTTTCCCATCCTTAAATCCCTCAGCTTTGAGATACATTTGGATGCTCAAAGAATTGTCAGTTCTGCTCCTCTTCTTACAGAATCTGACATTGATGAAATGTTATGGCCCTTCAGATAATGTTTGCAGACAGGCATATAGTGGGACAGGCTACTCCATGAAATTGCACTCAACATAAGGTTTTCATAGCAGATCCTGCAGCTCTGTGAATTGATTCTCGTATTGACGGAGGCCTTTTAACCTCATTTGGAGTCCTTATTAGCTCCAACTTATAGTCTAATGATGCTTTTAAAACATTTGTTTTATTTTTTCCAGCTTTATTAAGGTATGCTGCTACTGCTACTGCTAAGTCGCTTCAGTCGTGTCCGACTCTGTGCGACCCCATAGATGGCAGCCCACCAGGCTCCCCCGTCCCTGGGATTCTCCAGGCAAGAACGCTGGAGTGGGTTGCCATTTCCTTCTCCAATTATTAAGGTATAATTGATAAAATTGTAAGGTATTTAAAGTATACATTGAGGTGATTTGGTATATATGTTTTGGTTAGAACATTTACATTCTATTCTCAGCAAATTTTGATTTTATAATACAGTGTCATCAACTGTAGTTACCATGTTTTTTATATTAGATATTCAGACCTTTTTCATCTTGTAACTGAAACTTTGTAGCCTTTTTGTGTGTGTGTGTGCCTGCGTGTTCAGTCATGTCCTACTATTTGTGACCCTTTGGATTGTAGCCCACAAGCATCCTCTGTCCATGGGATTTTTCAGGCAAGAATACTGGAGTAGGTTGCTATTTTCTTCTCCAGAGGATCTTCCTGACCTAGGGACTGAAACTGTATCTCCTGTGGCTCCTATATAGGCGGATTCTTTGCCCACTGAGCCATCAGGGAAGCCCTTTTACCGACCTCATTTCCACCCCCCCCCATTTAAGCATTTATGTACCTATGAAAATAGTTAGCCATTGGATCCTTGCCATTTAATCTTGACCTTATAGATAATCAGGCTTTAGCCATATTTTTCACATGGGTTGGAAAGAATCCACAAAAGATGATATGTCAGAAAGATAAAGTCATTTGATCCATAATAGCTGGTGGCCAAAGCTCACACTCATGAATCAGATGTGTTGCTCTGCTGGACTCAGAATCTTGTCAACTAAGCAAAATGATTCTCTTTAAAATGCAGTTAGCATTTGATTGCCCTTTCTTTAATATTTTTCTTAAAAATGAACTTTGAATGCAAATGCCTTTTATTTGCATATATTATTGAGATAACAAGTGATCAAATTCATCAAACACCTCAATTAAGATACTGTGTATCTTTTTCATTTTCCATAAATGCATACATTGACATTTGATGTCATTGAGAAGGAGGATTTCAGTGGAAACAAAACCATATTTGAAAGGAGGACTGATTATTAAACTCCCTCTTGATCCCTTGGTTGCTATTTTTATCAAGCTGCTCTTACAGATGCTTCAGCCAATCTGAAGGAAGCCAGATGTCACTGATCCTTAAAAAGTATGAATTCCACACCCTAAGTCCCTCTGCAAAAGAGCATGACCACAGAACCTTTTGAAGACAAGGACTGTGGTTAATTACTGATGAAGCAAAAGCCATACTTAATCAAAATGTCTTTTTAGAGATTTTTGTAAAATTGCTACATGTATTATAGGTCTTTATAGAAACTATCCAAGCCTGAAAACAATTCAGTCTGTAACATTCCACAACTAAATGTAGCACCAAACAATATCCTAGAGTCAGGTCATTCATCCAGGAAAACCTAGCTCTGGTCTGTGCATCCTCTCAGGTGTACATGTTGTGAGTTTTAGTTCAAAGCAACAGTGATGAAATAGCCAAGTGATTTCAAGTTTTCTCCTAAACCTATAGTTCTCTTACCAATAGAAAAGAAGTATTAAAATCTACTTTCTTTGGGCCTCAAGATGAAAGTCATGATGAAAAATGTGATTCACAGTTCTAATGAGATGGATGAAACTGGAACCTATTATACAGAGTGAAGTAAGCCAGAAAGAAAAACACCAATATAGTATACTGACACATATATATGGAATTTAGAAAGATGGCAATGATGACCCTGTATGCGAGACAGCAAAAGAGACACAGATGTATAGAACGGACTTTTGGACTCTGTGGGAGAGGGAGAGGGTGGGATGATTTGGGAGAATGGCATTGAAACGTGTATACTATCATGTAAGAACGAGGCACCAGCCTATGTTCAATACAGGATACAGGATGCTTGGGGCTGGTGCACGGGGATGATCCAGAGAGATGATATGGGGTGGGAGGGGGATTCAGGATTTGGAGCTCGTATACACCCATGGTGGATTCATGTCAATGTATGGCAAAACCAATACGGTATTGTAAAGTAAAATAAAGTAAGAATAAAATAAAAAAAAAAAAAAGAAAAATGTGATTCAGATGCCCTGGATACTATAAAGCCTTATACAAATGTCCATCAAAATAATGATGAGCATTTTATATATCAGTACGCTTAAGTAAATGATTATATATTGGCTTACATTTTACTCTACACTAATATGTAAAGCTTAACTATTTTCTAAATGACTATAAAAGAGCTTGACTTAACATATATTATTTACATTTGCTGTGTGCCAGACACTGTGCTAATTGCTTTATATGAACTGTTTTAAATTTGCACCAATCATATGATAAGGTTGGCTATTTTCCTTAATGACTAATTGTAATGATTGACACCTATTACACATTAATCACATTGCAGGCACCATGCTGAGAACTTTACATGCATTATCACTTTAAACCCTCATAAACTATATGATATACTTGCTATTGTCATTCCCATTTAACAGATGATAAAGTGAAGCTCAGGTAGAATGACCACTTTTGCCTACACAACTTGTGAGGTGAGGCTACATAACTTGTGAGTGTAAGCTATTGTTAAGAGTCTAATCTATCTGATTTCAAAGCATGTGCTTTTAGCTGGTATGTCACTGCCATCCGTCTTACTCCTCTTTTTTTTTTTTTTTTTTTCCTGTTTCTTTAGACTGTAGAATTTCCCACTAAAGTGCAGGATCCATGACGGCAGGGGAATTACTTGTTTATATGGTATATGTATCTGGCACCCAGTACTCGTAATGCTTGGTATATAATGCATGGTCAAATACCTTAATTCTTAAATACTTGAATTTGGATTGGTTATTAAGGAAGGCCAATAAAACAGAGGTGTTAAGGTTTACTAGTATCCTCTTATAAATACAGGAGCTACATAATCCTTTAACTACTATTTCCCATTTGTAACTGACAACTTTTAAAATAAAGTATGAGTTCCAAAGGAAAACTAGTTTCCAGTTAGCTCCACTATAAATAATGACCAGAAGTTGAAGGGTGAGTCTGCTAATATCAGAAGGTGTATTAAGTCTTGTGAGTAACTGAGGCATTCCCACATCTTCAAAATACTCCTGAAACATTTAAATTATTTCCAAAGGCATGCAATTTATTTCTAAGTATTACTGTGCTTAGTAATAATTGCATAATATTAGCTATGTTAGTTTAATACAATTATAATAATTGTGGATCCAAAGCATGCAAATTCCTACCTAAGCTAGTGAAAATAATCTGTGCAACACATATATTTTGAATAAAAAAGGTATTCACTATTTACTCCATGAATGTATATTCATGAATGAATAGTGAATTTTTTTTTATTCACAGAAGAATCAATTCAGATACCTTGCCAATCAGATCCTATAGGAAAAAAGCAAAGTATCCTTATGCTACTCATTAGTATACAAAGTACAAAGTGAAAGTCACTCAGTCGTGTCCAACTCTTTGCGACCTCATGGACTATACAGTCCATAGAATTCTCCAGGCCAGAATACTGGAGTAGGTAACCTTTCCTCCTCCAGGGGATCTTCTCAACCCAGGGATTGAACCCAGGTCTCCCGCATTGCAGGCATATTCTTTACCAGCTGAACTATCATTACAATACATTATATTGAGATATACTTTCTAAACACTTAAGCTAATGTGGGATTTTTTTTTCTCCCATTGCATCTTGGGGTGAAAACATTATCCAGTGTTCTTGAATGTTAATAAATGATTTTATCAGCAATTTTCACCAAATAACATCATTTAGAAAAGCAGTTATTCTCAATATTTTCAAACTACCTTATATATTAGCCATGCAAGTGTAACTAGTGCTTTGTGTATGCTTCTTTGATTTTTCTTTTTATTTCCTTATTGGTCTATTAAGAATTAGGGACTTATGAAACAGATACCTCATTGTGTATAGCACCAATAAGTTCTAATAGTTAATGTACTTTTCTTCTTCCAAAGATTTGTCTTGGAATAAGATAGATATGTGTATAACCTTTTGATTGTTTATTGACCTCTGTGATGAAAGAGTCTAAAATAAACATCTAGTACCACAAAAGTAACAAGAAGCCCTTAAATCATGAAATGCAATGCTGAGAAAAGTAACATGCTGAATATTCATCTTGGGGTGGGCAGTGCTGATTGCTTTTCCTAAGCAAGAAATCCTCTCATCCAGGATACCACACGCATGTGCAATTAGTCTCAATGAGGCTTCACATAGTTTTGAATTTTTTCTGGGTTAATTACTGCCTAAAGGAGTTAGCTAGTTTATATGCCCCTAAGCTTAGGAGCAAGAGTATTTAGAAATAAATTTTTTTAAACTTCTAATCATGACATAGAACCTTGGTAAGTTGTTAAATAATTGAATCAGTCATTGCTTAAAAGATCATAGAGAGTTTGAATCATATCCATAGTGAATATTCTGGATTTAATGTGAATTCATTCATAAATCTGATGTGTGCTTCAGAAATAGGACCCACCAGCAGGTGGCATGCTGAGGCAAAAATTCACTGAGTGCCACCAGCCAGGGTCAATCATTATTGCCTCTTTCAAATCTACCCTAAATCCATTAAGCCTTTAAATCACAATTAATGGCAGTAGCATCCTGGTTATGTCTACTCAATCATACTTAAGTGAATTTATTATGCGACTTCAGACTTAAAGAGGGAGATGCTGTGTTCCAGAGTTTCAAAGCTTGTGTCAAAGCTCTGCCAGATTACATCTCTTTTATTAAAAGCATATTTGTTATATTTAGATGGATGTCTAAGCACACATTTTCAGCAAAAAAAAGGAAAGAAAAATACTAATCTTCTTCCCACCTGTAGTTCTTTAATAGTGGCAGCTTATTAGAATGTATCTTCTCTCTCCTCTTACCCCATATTTATATTATGATAACTACAACCACCAAAAAATATCAAATTAAGAAACTGTCAGTAGTTAAGTAGGAGACGATGAGACAATACACATACTCTCTTCTGGGAATAAAACTGCACTCTAGCATAAAAGGACCGGGATACCAGGATGAGTTGCCTATTTCTAAAAGGCTTTGTAAACTTAGACTTTCAGTGAAAAGTAAAAGAAAAAAAAACTCTATTAACCTAGCAAATAATAAAGACTGTAAATCCAGATTTACATCTAAAACCACAAGCAACGCACAAGAGGGAGAGGACTAATAAATAAAAGTTTAATTCCATATTTCAGCGAGAAAACAACCTCTACTGGGAAAATCATTATGAAAGAATCATCATAGCTGCTTACATTGAGGGTGAAATACGCAGGCTTGTCCCTTCTCTAGATGACCGGAATCCGGTGTTGAGTCGCGGGAATCTGGCTCCCCATGGGTGGTAGCCGAGTAGATGCCACTCTCCGTGGTGCTGAAGTATGAAGCTGGTCGAGTGAGTGAAGTTGTGAGGATATGAAAGCGCACTCCACTGTCCTTTGTGTTGCAATAGTGAAAACTCGCCTTCCGTGGTGGCAGCCCCGCTTTACTGTTCTTTTCCTAGTCTGGGGGAAATTTCACACGGAACATGACGGAGAAGGATCCGTGTGTGAGACAGGCATGCGGTGTGGTGATGGGTTGTTACAGTCCCCACCCCCTCTCCCAGTAGCTTTGAAAGGGAGATAGCAACTCTGCCTTCCTACCACAGCTCCTTAGGATTTCTGCGTGCCCCCACTCAAGCTCCAGAGCGGTGCATAACACACATACACACACACACACACACCCCTCTCAATTATATAAGGTAGCAGATTCTGGCTCCTGAAGCAGAATACTCATCTGTTAAATGAAAAATGAGGGATGAACTGGTTTTCTACCTGTTGTGTCTATGTGTGTTTACAGAGGGAAGGAGTTGAAAAGAAAATTAAAACTAGAGGAACCTTAAGAATAACAGAATTAGTTTACTTTAATAAGCTTTAAGGTCACACTCCACTTTGTCTTCTGTGAGCAATGCATTTTCTAACTAACCTTTTGTTTCACGATCTTTTAGCACTGCCTAGCATCAGAAAGAGGTCAGTAACGTAGATCAAGTCTGATGCTAGTAAAAATGCTTAAAAAAGGTTAGCTTTCATTTGTAGCTTTCCACTTTTTGAAGGGAAATTCCTAATGTAATATCCATTTCCCCACAGTCCCCACTGTCACCCATTGCTGTGTTAACAAATGATCTATGATTCTTAAACACTAAGATATTTTGATGGCCTCATTGGAGATAAACCTCCCTAATTGAAATATTACCTGTGTAAGAGAAATACCAGGATTAGTCCCAGGATCTACCTGGGTCACTGAACAATAAATCAGAGTATTTATTCTTTGAAACCAACTCATGGTTGACAACTAACAGTCTAAATACTTAGGATTAAAGAGTTAGCTTTAATATATTTTGCACAATGTCATTCTAGGTTTATATGCAAATTGATTACATTGGTTCATTAATGTGCTACTAGCGTTTTCTCTGCATATAACATGGTATGTGGGAAAAAAACCTGGAATTTTGATTCACTTTTTAACTGTGTGGCCTTCAGCATAATACTTAACCTCACTGAATCTCAGTCTTCTCATATGTAAATGGTGGGTGAAAGTGGGTAACAATGCTTTTTTCCAAATGTGTGCATTTAAGAGATGTATAGTAAGTTTGAATGTTCTTCCTCCCTCCTTGTTCCAGAGAAGTTAAAGTAATGATCTAGTTAAAACTCTAAAGCTTGACAAGAAACTAATTTGATTCCTATAAGCCTCTTCACAAACTCTTCCTTGTTACTGATTGTGATTGTGGTTTATTGAATGAAATGCTATTTTAAAAAGAAATTTCCTCAACATTAAGACTTTCTCTATAAAAATTTTATGGTCTTGGAGGACAAGGGAATTTTATTTTTAATTAAAATCAGCAACAAATACATTTAATTCATTTTGAATAAAGTGTTAATGAATTAAGAGCTATTTAGTATTACACTGAAGTGTAGGAAAAAAATATGTGAAGCCAACAAAAGTATCTTACACAACCCGAGTTAGATTAGCTGTGACACTGATCATATCTCTTTGATTGGGCTCCTCATCATCATGATTAGTGAAGCAATACAGAATTAAATATTCTTAATTTTAGAATATTTTTTGAAGACTACTAGTTTGTGGCTTTTAGTTGATAATGATAGAGATGAATTCTTATTATATTCTGTTTTTAATAAATAACCAAGAGAAATTCTGACACGAACCATGTTGTTTCATTCATGATGAGCTCATAAAAGAACAAACCATATTTTAAGAAATGTGCCAATAACAGTACAACAGCCATATATATGGAGGAAATGAGCTAGTTATTTTATAGATAAATAAATTGAAGATAGGTCAGAATCAGCTCTTCAAAAGTGATAGGATAAGAAGATGTTTTATGAAGAATCCAGCCTTCAGTATCCACATTATTAGGGAGTTTTTATCACTTCTGGAGGATATTATACACAACATTTGGTTCAATGGGTAAATATTTGAAATATGAAAAAAGTTATATACATATCAAAGTATTCCAATATGTAAAATGCAGAAATAATTAGATTCTTACTATCCACAGCAAAAGTTCAGCAGATAACAGGTTTCTGAACAAGATCTTGAACTTTGATTTTTCTTAGGCTCATAGTAGACTACAAAGCACTTCTTGTCAAACTTGTGTTTCAATTCCAGGTATTTTTTTCCCCAATGTGTCACTTAGTTTTATCACCTATAAAATGAAGTAATAACAGCCCTTCACTGAGTTACAATGAAAATAAAATGAGAGATCTCACATAAAGTGCTTATAGCATTGCCTGGCAGAGAGTCAGAGCTCAGCATATGTTGCTTTCATTCTCTTAAAAAAATTTTTTTTTAAGTTACAATTAACATACAATATTATAGTAATTTCAGCTGTACAGCATAGTGATTCAGTATTTTTATATAAAAGGTCACCACAGAAAGTCCAGTTACCATTCATCACCATACAAACCTGATACATTTTTCTAGACTATTTTCCCTGTGCTATACATTATATCCCTGTGACTTACTTTATAGCTAGAAGTTTGTATCTCTCAATCCTCTTTACCCATTTCGCCCATTCCTCTATCCCCATCCTCTCTGACAATCAGCAGTTTGTATCTATGAGTCTGTTTCTGTTTTGTTTGTTTGTTTTGTTTTGAATTACACATAAGGGAAATCATATGGTATTTGTCTTTCTTTCTGACTTATTTCACCTAATAACTTGTTGGTCTCCTCATATTGTTGCAAATGGCAAGTTTTCATTCTTTTTTATGGCTGAGTAAATATTCAACATA
Source organism: Cephalophus harveyi (assembly GCA_006410635.1). Classification (NCBI taxonomy): domain Eukaryota; kingdom Metazoa; phylum Chordata; class Mammalia; order Artiodactyla; family Bovidae; genus Cephalophus; species Cephalophus harveyi. Next base: position 62,651 of record SJYT01027215.1, on the reverse strand, counting down.
TATATATAGACATACACATACACACACAAACACACACATATATATATCATCTTCATTTATTGATGGCAGAATACTGTCATATTCTTGACTATTGTAAATAGTGCTACAGTGAACATAAGGGTACATATATCTCTTGAAAGTAGTGATTTTTTTCTTTGGATAAATTCTCAGAAGTGGACTTGCTGCACCATATGGTAATTCATTTTTAGTTTCTTGTATTTTTTTTTTTAAGGAAACTCTCTACTGCTTTCCATAATGGCTGCACTAGTTTACATTGTGACCAGCAGTGCATGACATCCTCACTAAAACTTGATGTTTCTTGTCTTCTCATATTCTAGCAGGTATGAGGTGATTTTTATTTGCATTCCCCTGGTGACTAGTGATGTTGAGCATCCTTTCCATTTAGTAGGTTGCCTTTTCATTTTGTTGGTGGTTTCTTTCACTCTGTAAAAGTTTTTTGGTTTGATATACTTCTATCTGTTTATTTTTAGTTTTGCTGCCCTTGTCTGAGGAGACATATCCAAAAAATATTACTAAGATTGATGCCAAAGAGGTTATTGCCTGTGTTTTATTCTAGCAGTTTTATGGTTTCAGGTCTTATTTTTAAGTTATTAATCTATTTTGAGTTCACTTTTGTATGTGGTGTAGGAAAGTGGTAGTTTCACTAATTTGGAAATTACTGCTCAGTTTTACAACAACATTTATTGAAAAGACTATCTTTTCCCCATTGTATATTATTGCCTCTGTTGTAGACTAATTGACTATATGAGCATGGGTTTATTTCTGGACTCTATTCTGTTCCATTGCTCTTTGTATCTGTTTTTGTGCTATGTTATACTCTTTTGGTTACTGTGACTTTGTAGTATAATTTCAACTCTAGGAGTGTAATACTTTCTCAAGATTGCTGTGGCTATTTGGAATCTTTTGTAGTTCCATACAAATTTTGGGATTATTTGTTCTAGTTCTGTGAGAAACACCATTGCTATTTTGATAGAGATTGCATTGTTATCTGTAGCTTGCTTTGGGTAGTATGGGCATTTTAATTCTTCCAATGCATGAATATGATATGTTTTTCAATTTATTTGTGTTAGTTTCAATTTCCTTCCTTAGTGTCTTATAGTTTTCAGAGTAAAGGTCTTTCTCCTCCTCGGTTAACTTTATTCCTAGGAACTTTATTCTTTTTGATATAGTTGTAAATGGGATTGTTTTCTTCATTTCTCTTTCTGATAGTTCATTATTAGTTTATAGAAATGCAACAAATTTCTATATATTTTATATCCTGCAACTTTACTGAATTTGTTTATTAGTTCTTATAGTATTTTCATAGAGTCTTTGGAGGTTTCTATATATAGTATTGTGTTATCTGCAAATGACAGTTTTACTTCTTCCTTTCCAATTTGGATGACATTTATCTCTTTTGTTTTGCCTAACTGCTGTGGCTAGGACTTTCAAAACTTTGTTAACTAGAAGTGGTAAAAGTGGGGCATCCTTATTTTGTTCCTGAACTTAGGGGAAAAGTTTTCAGTTTTTCACCATTGAATATGATGTTAGTTGGGAATTTGCCATATATTGCCTTTATTATGTTGAGGTATTTCCCTCTATACCCACTTTGTTGGGTTTTTATCATACACATGTTGAATTTTGTCAAGTGCTTTTTCTACATTTGTTAAGATGAGCATATGATTTTTATCCTTTGTTAATGTGGTATGTTATGTTGATTGGTTTATGGATTCCACTTAGTTATAGTTTATAATTATTTTTATGTAGTTTTGAATTTGGTATGCTAATTTTTTGACAGTTGTTGCATTTATGTTCACCAGGTATATAGGCCTATAATTTTCTTTTTTCTTTTGATGTCTTCATCTGGTTTTGTTATTAGGGTAATGTTGATCTCTTGAAATGAATTTGGAGGTCTTCCACCTTCTCCAGTTTTTTTGGGGGAATAACTTGAGAAGGAGAGGTATTAACTCTGGTATAAATGATTGGTATATTCACCTGTGGAGCTGTCTGGAGGGATTTTTTGTGTTTTTTTTTTTTAATTACTGATTCAATTTTGTTGTGAGTAGTTCATCTAGTCAGAATTTCCATTTCTTCATGGAAAATTATGTATTTCTAGAAATCTACATGTTTCATCTAGGTTGTATAAATTTGTTGGCATTGGCATATAATCATTCATGATGTTCTCATGTTTTTTTTTTTTTTTTGTATTTTTGTGGTGTCAGTTGTAATTTCTCCTCTTTCGTTTCTGATATAATTTATTTAGTCTCTCTCTTATTTTTAAAAAGAATTAATTAATTAAATAATTTGGCTGAACTGGATCTTAATTGCACCTATGGGATCTAGTTTCCTGACCAGGGCTTGAACCCAGGCCATCTGAGTCCCTAGTCTGTCTCTTAATTCTTAGAAAGTCTGGCTAATGATTTGTCAATTTTGTTTATCTTTTCAAAGAATCAGCTCTTACTTTCATTGATCATTTCTGTTGTTTTTCAGTCTCAATGGCATTTATTTCTGCTTTGATCTTTATTATTTCTTTCCTTGTGCTAACTTTCATTTTTGCTTGTTCTTTCCTAATTTTTTAAAAAAATATACGGTTATATTCTTTATATGAGTGTTTTCTTATTTCTCAAGGTAAAGTTTTACCACTGTGAACTTCCCTCATAGAACTGCTTTTCCTGCATACTATAGATTTTGGAAAGTTGTATTTTCATTAGTCTCAAAGTATTTTTTTGATTTCCTCTTTGATTTCTTCATTGATCCATTGATTGTTCAATAATGTGTTGTTCAGTTTCCACATTTGTGTTTTTTCTAGTTTTCTTCTTGTAGTTGATTTCTAGTTTCATGCTGCTGTGGCCTAAAAATATGCTTGATGTAATCTCAGTCTTCCGAAATTTATTGAGAATCATTTTGTGGCTTATCATGTGATATTTCATGATGAAACTTCCATGTGCACTGAAAAAAATGTGTATCCTGCTGCTTTAGGATGAATGTTCTACATATATCTATTAAGTTCATCTGATCTAATGTGTCATCTAAAGCCAATGTGTCCTTGTTGATTTTCTGTCTGAATGATCTGTTCAATGATGTAAGAGGCATATTAAAGTTCCCTACAATTACTGTATTGTTGTCTCTTTCTCCCTGATTTCAATTAATATTTGTTTTATATATTTAGATGCTTTTCCTCTGGGCTCATAAATGTTTACAGATGTTATATCCTCTCATTATGTAATGCCCTTCTTTGTCTTCTGTTACAGTCTTTGTTTTAAAGTCTATTTTGTCTGATATGAGTATTTCTAGCTTTCTTTTCTACTTGCATAGTGTATCTTTTTTCGTTCCTCTACTTTTAGTCTCTTTGTTTTTATATCTGAAGTGTCTCTTGTAGGTGGTATATAGATGGGTCTTATTTTTTTATTCATTCAGCTGCTCTCTGTCTTTTATTGGAGGAGTTAACCATTTATTATTCTAATTAAATAACATTTAGAGTTATTGACAGGTATGCTCTTACTGCCATTTTGTTAACTGTTTTCTGGTTGTTTTTGTCATTCTTCTTTGTTCTTGTCTTCTCTTGATTTTTTCCTTTGTTGTCTGATGGATTCTTTAGTATTGTGTTTGGATGCCTTTCTCTTTATTTTTTGAGTATCCATTATAAATTTTTGGCTTGTGTTTCATATGTATAGACTTTATAGATCACTGTTTTAAGCTGATAATAACTTAAATTTTAAGGCATTGTAAAAGCAGTACATTTTTACTTCCTTCTCTTTATGTTTTTGATGTAATATTTTACATCTTTTATTTTCTGTATCCTTTAATTGCTTGTTGTAGCTAGAATTGATTTTTCTACTTTTGTCTTTTTACCTTTAATCTAACTTTTTAAGTGGTGGATCCATGCCTTTACTGTATATTTCCTTTTACCAGTGAGGTTTTCTCTTATATATATTCTTATTTCTAATTGTGGCCTTTTATTTTCTACTCAAAGAAGACCTTTTAGCATTTCTTCTAATGCTGGTTTAGTGGTGATGAACTGATGCAATGTAGGACTTCCTTGTTAGGGTGCTTGATCAAGGGGATCTGAAATAAAAATTGGGTAGTAAAGAGTTTATTGACTCTTTAATTATAAAATTTAACATCCTGGCAAAGATCCAGGAGATAATATTAAGTACCTGCTAGGCTGGTCCCTGGAAACATGAAAAAAGCAATGGCTCGCAATACCCAAAGATGAAATGAGAATTTCCATGGCAGAGGATGGAGAAGGGAAATAAAAAGCTTGTAGATGTGGCAATGCTGGAATCATTGTTTCCATAGAAGGCTCATGATGATTAAGTTCATTGGACCTTAGGTTGGGTTAGGGTTAGGGAGAAATATCAATAACCTCAGATATGCAGATGATACCACCCTTATGGCAGAAAGCAAAGAACTAAAGAGCCTCTTGATGAAAGTGAAAGAGGAGAATGAAAAAGTTGGCCTAAAACTCAACATTCAGAAAACAAAGATCATGGCATCCAGTCCTATCACTTCATGGCAAATAGATGAGGAAACCATGGAAACAGTGACAGACTTTACTTTTTTGGACTCCAAAATCACTGCAGATGGTGACTGCAGCTGTGAAATTAAAAGACAGTTGCTCCTTAGAAGAAAAGCTATGACCAACCTAGACAGCAGAGATGTTACTTTGCCAACAAAGGTCTGTCTAGTCAAAGCTATGGTTTTTCCAGTATTCATGTATGGATGTAGAATTGGACTATAAAGAAAACCAAGTACCAATGAATTGATGCTTTTGAACTGTGGTGTTGGAGAAGACTCTTGAGAATCCCTTGGACTTCAAGGAGATCCAACCAGTCAATCCTAAAGGAAATCAGTCTTGAATATTCATTGGAAGGACTGATGCTGAAGCTGAAACTCCAATACTTTGGCCACCTGATGCAAAGAACTGATTCATTTGAAAAGACCCTGATGTTGGGAAAGATTGAAGGTGGGAGGAGAAGGGGAGGACAGAGGATGAGATGGTTGGATGACATCACCAACTCAATGGACATGAGTTTGAGTAAACTCCGGGAGTTGACAATGGACAGGGAGGCCTGGCGTGCTGCAGTCCATGGGGTCGCAGAGAGGCGGACGTGACTGAATGACTGAACTGAACTGACCTAGGGCACACGTCTTTTACTAAGAGCATAAGAAATGCTTTTTTTAAGGGGAGCTCCAGTATTACTAAAATTTTCAGTGTGATTCTTCTCTGTAGGTCAGGATTAATAGTTGTTGTTTAGACCAAATCATGTCTAACTCTTTGCAAGCCCATGGACTGCAATGTGCCAGGCTTCCCTCTCTTTCACCATTTCCTGGAGTTTGCTCAAACTCATATCCATTGAGTCACTGATGGCATCCAACCATCTCGTCCTCTGTCATCCCCTTCTCCTCTGCCTTTGGTCTTTTCCAGCTTCAGGGTCTTTGCCAATGAGTCAGCTTATTGCATCAGGTAATCAGAGTATTGGAGCTTCAGCATCAGTCCTTCCAGTGAATATTCAGAGTTGATTTCCTTTAGGATTGACTGGTTTGATCTCCTTGCTATCCAAGAAACTCTCAAGAGTCTTCTCTAGCATCACAGTTTGAAAGCAGTAGGATAGTTGTTATAGAACTTAGCTCAATAGCAGTGGTCTTAATAGATCCCTAAAAGAATGGAGTCAGGTTTACTTAAACATTCTAAGCCAGACTGTTGTAATATTGTAATGATGAGCAAAAGTGGATTGTTAGTCAAGAGTATAACCTATAGAATTTTAGAAATTTTAATAGAAAACAGTATCTATAAGAACAAAATAAATGGGTAGCTAACTGATATACTATTCAGTTTGTGTCTAGAAAAATCAAGAAAGGAAGACTGGTAGGATGAGAGTCTATTACTTTAATAAAACGTCATGATCCTAAATGTATATTACTTAATGAAAGAAGCCAATCTGGAAAGTCTATATATCATACAATTCTAATGATCTGATGTTCTTGGAAAGGCAAAGCTATATTGACAGTAAAAGGATCAGTGGTTGCCAGGGGTTAGCAGGGAGGGAGAGATGAATAGCCATAGTATGGAAGATTTTCAGGGCAGTAAAACTATTCTTCATAATACCATAATGATGGATATTTGTCATTATGCATTTGTCAAAACCCATAGAATACACGACACCAAAAGTGAACCCTAATGTAAGCTGTAGACTTTGAGTGATAATGATGTGCCAGTGTAGGTTCATCAGTTGTAATAAATATACCACTCATTTTGGGCATGGTGATTGTTGGGGAGGTGGTCCATGTGAGGGGATGGGATATACGGGAACACTCTGTACTTACTGCTTAGTGTTACTATGAACTGCTAAAACTGCTTTGAAAAAGTCTTTTTTTTTTTTTTTGATCTTGCCTAGTTCCTAGACCTGATTCAATTTTTAGGCCTGGAAACCACTGATTAAAAAAGTGGGAAAGAACACCTAGGATCCTTACGATAATGATTTCTCTAGTCCTTCCCCACAGGATCCTGTGGTCATTTACTTGAACAGCTTTGCACTAGGAAAAAGAGAAAGGGGAATGTCCAGGCATTTTGAGATACGGAGTCTGAGTTGACATTAGGATCCAGGGCCCCAAAGCCTCATTATGGCCCACTTGTTAGAATGGTGGTATGCAATGGCCAGGTGATAAGTGGCGTGCTGGCCAGCACAGAGCTTAAAGGAGATCCAATGTGTCCATGAATCCAACTGATGGCCAGTTCTCTGGTCCTGGAATATTAAGTGAGTTTGGCATGCTTGGCAGATGTAACCTCTTCACTGGGTTCTAGTTGTGTGGGGTAAGAACTGTCAGAGTGGGGAAGATCAAGTGCAAAGCTCTTGAGGCTATCCCTCATACCTCCTACACAGTAACATAAAAAAGCAATAGGGCATTCTGGAGAAGAAAAGTAGTGGGGATTAATAGCACTTCTTAGGATTTAAAAACTACAGAGGTATAACTCCCAAGATACTTGCATTTAATTGGTCAGTCTAACACCTGCAGAAACCCAAGGTCTGAGGGTGATACCTGTGGATTACTGCAGGTTCAAGCATATAATAATCCCAATCATAGCCATTGTACTAGATATGGTATTTTTATTGGTGTAAATTAATAGGCCTCATTGTTTTGGAAAATATATTGTTTCTATTCCAAATCATGGAAGAGGATCAGATATTTACATTGGATGAGACAACAGTATATGTCTAGTTTTGCTTAAGGATTTTTTATTAACTTTCCTGCTTTTTATAACAACATAGAACAAAGTAGTCGACTGCCTAAGCATACTGAAGACCATTATATTGATTTATTGGGTTGGTGATATTATATTTACTGGGCTAGATGAGCCACAGGTGGTCAGCACACTGGAGGTCCTGGCAAAACACATCTATTTCAAAAAGTTGAAGATGAAAACTTGAAGACTTATGGGTTTTCCTTGTTTGTAATATGTTTAGGGGTCCAGGAATCAAGAGCATTCTGATACATCCCTTCTCAAGTTAAAACAAGTTATCGTGCCTTACAATCTTCTATCCAAAGAAAGAAGCACATTGACTTCTAGGCCTCTTTGGATTCTGGAGGCAGCAAATTCTATATCAGAGGATTCTGCTATAACCTATACTCCAGGATGCATAAACTATTGCCAGCTTTGAGTACATCCCAGAGCAGGAAAAAAAAGCTCTACAGTAGGACCAGGTTGCAGTGCAAGTAGCCCTGCTCTTGGGCCACACCCTCCAGCAACCAAATATGATTAGGGATTCTAGTTGATGGGGAAGGATGCCATATATAGTTTGTGTTAAATCCCAGTGAGACAATCATAATGTACGCCTTTGGGGTTCTGGAGCATGGCCTTGGCATTTCCCATGGAAATTTTTATACCATTTGAAAAACAACTTCTGGCTTGCTACTGGGTCCTGGAAGAGATGGGTCATTTGACCCAACTAATTGACTGTATGTCTAGAACTGTCCACCATGTTGTTCAGTCACTAAGTCGAGTCTGACTCTTTGAGACCCCATGAACTGAAGCATGCAAAGCTTCTCTGTCCTTCACTATCTCCTGGAGTTTGCTCAAACTCAGGGCCATTGCGTTGGTGGTGCTGTCTAACCATCTCATCCTCTGCCACCCTCTTTTCCTTTTGTCTTCACTCTTTCCCAGCATCAGGGTCTTTTCCAATGAGTCCTCTCTTCCAATGTTGGAGCCTACCATATCCATAAGTCAGAAAGTCAGATGAGTCCTGGGACAATTCTAGGGTTGTATCTAGGTTGTAGATGCAACAACCTAGGCTGTAGGTTCTAGGGTGTATCTCGGGTTGAGTAATATCAGGAGCAGAAGATACAAGCAAAAGACATGAGCATGAGCAGGTAGCTCAGATCCCCATGGCACCCAACACCGTGGCGCCAGTGATCCTTCCTTAGCTCATATGCTCAGCTGTGTCTGACTCTCTGTGATTCTGTGGACTGTAGGCCACCAGGCTCCTCTGCCCATGGAATTTTCCAGGCGAGAATACTGCAGTGGGTTGTCATTTTCTTCTCCAGGGGTTCTTCCTCACACAGGGATTGAACCCATGTTCTTGCATCTCCTACATTGACAGGCAGATTCTTTACCCACTGAATCATTGGGAAAGCCAGCAACAGAGAACAACCATTAATCAAGAAGACTAACTGTACTATTGCTGGCAGATTGTCTCCATTGAACTGATTTTATTCCGGTAGGATTAATTGTTCATTTTCACATCCCACAGGAATGGGCATATATTTAGGTATGAGTTTGCCTTTCTTATCCATTGGACCTCAGCCAGCACTATTGTCCAAGGGCTTATAGAGGATTTGATTGAGTTTGAGTAACCTCCGGGAGTTGGTTATGGACAAGGAGGCCTGGCATGCTGCAGTCCATGAGTCAGACACAACTGAGTGACTGAACTGAACTAAACTGGTTCACTGGCATGGGAATCCTGTGTAACATAACCTCAGAGCAAAGGACTCCCTTTTCAGCAAAGAAGGTTCGTGACTGGGTCTGTAACCATGAAATTCACTGGCCATATCAAGCTCATAAAGTGCTAGCCTGAAACATCACTAGAAGCTGAGGGAACGCCCTACAGGAGTAGATGCCATCTTTTACAATGCTTTGAACTAATGACCCTTACATGGTGTTATGTCCCCAGTAGGAAGAATACAGGAACATAGGAATCAGGGTTTGAAACAGTAGTGACCCCACGTATCATCACTCTCAATGACCTTGCTTAGGGTCATTGTGTTTCTTTTCCCTACCCTTTTGGGTTCTGCTGGGTTAGAATTCTTGCTTTCCACAAGGAGCATACTTTCTCAAGGGCACACAGGAAGAGCACTGATGAATCATAAATTTTAGTTTTCACTTAGGCACTGTGAGTTTCTTGTGTTAGGCATCAAAAACAAGAAGAAGACTCCCAATCTTGGTAGGGTAGTTGATCATTTGGAGGAGATAGGGCTGCTCTTGCACAATGGAGGTAGGGAGGAGGATGGGTGGAACTGAACTGGTCCACATGGGCCTGTATTAGTACTCCCTTGCCTAGTTGTGACTGTAAATAGGCTGGTATGGTGACCCCAGCCAAAGAGCATGGGGTCTTTATGGCTGAAGGTCTGAAGCATATTAACAGGTCAGCACCAAGGCCAACAATGACTGATGTTGTTCAGTCGCTAAGTCGTGTCCAGCTCTTTGCAACCCCCTGGACTGCAGCACACCAGGCTTCCCTGTTCTTCACTATTTCCCAACGTTTGCTCAAATTTATGTCCATTAAGTTGGTGATGCCATCCAACCATCTCATCCTCTGTCACCCCCTTATCCCCTTGCTTAATAGAATCTAAAAAATTAAGTGGAAGAAGAAAATAATGAGTATCTGTTGGGACCCTGAGAACCACTTCTACTTTAGACACTGTAGTTATCTCAGTAATATCTCTCTTTTAAGCTGCTTTTAAGAAGAGAGGTACACCAGACCCCTGGAGGGCTTCTCTTCCATCCTGTGTGCAGCAGGATTTTGGAGTAGAAAAAAGGTCGGGGTGGAAATCAGCTCCCCTATTAAGGAAAGACTTGCTGCCGGCTGAAAGGATTAGAATCAGCAGATAATCTCAGCTCCGTCAGAGTCTGCCTTGGCTTGGAGGCCCACTTTGCCTGAGCCCCCATCCTTGTGGAGGGCAGGGGGCCCTATTTCTGGTGACTAATCGAGGGGGAAATATACCAGCCATTATGGGGTGGCCCAGGACTGTACTAATTTCACAGAACCCTTCCAGGCTGGCCAAAGTTTGATCAGGCCTGTCTTTTCCCTCTGCCCAATCCTACTTCTTCCTTTTTCTTGTCACCAGTATTGATTACAAAGAAACATCTTGGACCCCAGATACTATCTCTGATCTGTTTCTAGAGAACCTACAACAGATGACTTACAGGGATAAATAAACTGTGAAACAAAATTAGGGACAGTTGAAAAAGAATAGGACAGTAATAAGAATAGGGACATAAACTGCTTGACTTAGGCTAACATGCAGATATCTCTCTGAGTCCTATCCATAGGTTATAGACAGATTCCAGGTTTTCTAGAAGCCAAAGTGAAATAAAAAGCCAAGTAACCAGGGGAAACCTTGAGATCAGGTGAAGGGAAACAATTCTTCATCCAAAGAACAGAAAATATATATATTTTTTTTCCTGAGAAAGGGCGCGCCATGTAATGAAATGAACAACCTTAACAATTATAGTTGTGCTGCGTGGTTAACTTGATAGCACATCACCATTTGTTAATTTATTTTAAATGGAATTACAATCAATCACATTATCCTAAGCAGGTTTATTGTTAGTCACTCATACTCCTCAGGCTGTGGATCAGTGAGCATGTATTAGTCATTGGAACCAATTATCTAAGGGTGTTGGATTAAGATGGTTTCATTGGAGATGGAGTGTGCAGAACCATGATGACTAATGGGGCCTCACACACTATTGCTATTTATTTCATCCTCCTGTGTCCCAGAATGTTTTTGCTTGAGCTGACTTATTTACCCTTTTGATTCTCCTTCCCCCAAATGGTGATGCTACTCAGTGCAGAGGAGGACCCTGGCAAATAGGAGACAAGGGGAAAGAAGAGAAGAGAAAGGGGAAGAAATAAGTTGCACAGTGAACCTTACAGCTGGAGAACTCTTTCTTGAGTAACTGAATTGCAGATCAGCAAAGTGATTCTGAGCCCTTGCTTTTTCTAGGATATTGAACAGAGATACATTGCTGATTTTCTTACAAGAAAGTAGTCTCGTCTCATTGGACTAATTCTGAGAATAAATTATTCCTTCAAAAAATCAGAATATTTCCTTCTATAACAACTAACAGACTTTCAAAACTGGGGTTATATTTGGATTTTGCTGGATTAGGATGTATAAATAGTATAATGGGTTTGTTGAGGTATAAAATAGATTGTTAGACTCATTAAAGTTCACATTTCTAAAAGCATTACATTAAAATACAGCCCCTAGAGAAATTTTAAATGATTAAAAAGATATTTGTGCCTCCTTTGTATCTAAACTCCTGTGTTCATTGTATCTGGCTTATACTTTTTCTTTTTAAATTCAATTTTAATTCTTTTAAAATGAAATTTAAATCTTCTTTATTCAGTTGCTTCCAGCTATTACTTTATTAATCACATTTTATATCTCTTGGATGTTCCTTATTTCTATAGAACTATTTCTATTTTCTAAATCTTTCTAGTTCCATCCCTACAATCTTGATTTCCTCAGTCTTTTTTTGTTCAAAACACATGCAGTTATCCATTGGTACTCATAAGAGATTTGTTCCAGGTCACCCATGGTTACCAAAATCCACATATGTTCAAGTCCCTTAGATAAAATGGTGAGGTATTTGCATATGATCTACGTATATCTTGCTATGTACTTTAAATCATCTCCAGATTGCTTATAATGCCTAATACAATGTAAATGCTAGGTAAATAGTTGTAAGTACAATATAAGTCCTTATAAATAGTTACCTGAATGCCACAAATTCAAATTTTGCTTTTTGGATCTTTCTGAAATTTTTTTGGAGTATTTCTATTCTTGGTTGTTTGAATCTGTAATTATGGTACCAGAGGATATGGAGGGCAAATTATATGTAATAAAAATCTCAGTGATTCAGATTAATTTTAGGAGAGATGGTTTGAACTTATGAGACTGTATTACTGTCTATCTTTAGACTCATATATGCCTTTACATTTATTTACTGTACTTACTGATGAAATGTTAATAAATTATATGGTATCTTCTGGGAATTTGTTTTAATGAAAAGATAAAGAACTCTTACATTTTTCACTGAGTGTAGTGCTGGCCCTTTGCCAGCACTATACTGCACAAAGAACTGCACAGAGCAGTTCTTCCCTCTCTGCCCTCCCTGTTTTATTTTACAAGGGGTCTAAACTTTGCAGGGTGCATTTCCCAGTCTCCCATTAGCTGACATCTATCTGGGTTTGGCCAATCAGAACCACTGGTGGGAGATTGGAGGGCAGGAGTAAAGGGGTGTTTTTAAGCTTGTTTCCATGCTTAGGCAGCAAGGGCAGCTCTTGGAGGGCTTCAGATCTCACTGGACAGACTGCTGTGATTTCTGTTGTTTGCTTGGAGGCTGTACACCCTGGGTTTCAGGAATATTTCCTTTTCCCTTTGATACTTTAGCACAGGGTTGATGGTGGTTTCCTGTGGTTACCAATCTGTGAACTGTTTCACTGCCCCCTGTTTGACTTCTCAGCTCACCCATCACTCATAAAATAATTCTCGGATTCCCTCTGTTTTCGAAAATATGGACTTTTAAATAAATGGCTTGGCAACAACTGAATAGTCATTTGGAAAAAAAATTTGCTTCTATCTCATACCAATTGCTGGAAAAAATTTCAAATGGATCACAGATCTAAGTGTGAAAAATGAATCCATATAAAAATAGAGGAAAACAAAGATGATTTATCTCTTGATCTGGACATGAAGAAACTTTCAAACTAAAGTCCCAAATCTAGAACAATAAAAGAGAAGATTGATAATATCAATTAATTAATAATAAATAATGAAAAAAAAATTTATGGCAAAGCACCACAAGCAAAGTCAAAAGACCAATAAAAAAATCAAAAGACTATGGTCAAAGGGCTCATTTCTCTAACAAATAATTCTTAAAAATCAAGGAAAAAACTCACAAAATATGATATAAACTGGACAAAATCCTCAACAGTTCACAAAATATAAAATGGCCCTTAAATACAAGAAAATATATTCAACCTTATTCAAAACAAAATGTAAATTAGATCTTTATTGAGATGCAATTTCTCATTTATCAGAATGGTAGAATATTTCAAAATCTAGATAACATGCTTGTCAAGGCTATGGAAATTCAGATACTTTCATACATTTCTGGTGGGAATGTAAAATAATAGCAACCCCTTTCAAGGGAATTTGATGATATCTAAGAAAATTATATATGCATTTACCTCTTGAACCAGAAATTCCAGCTCTGGAAACTTGTCCTGAAGAAGCATCTCCACAAATATGCATATGTGTGAGGTTTTCATTTAGAAATAAGTTGTAATAACAAAACGTTGTAGTCAATTTAAATGAGAGTAATTGAATTGAACATAGTGCTCCAGACAATGGTATATGATGTAGCCAAAGAGGAAGAATAAGGACGCTGTCTATGAATCCAGCATATAATGGAGTACATGTAATAGGCTACCTGTCACATAAAAAAGAAGGGGAAATTCCTCGTTCTTCCAAAATGAAACAGGATATATCAACCAGGTATCAGTGAAAATGGTATGTTGTTGCAGGGTATGTTGGGATGGTGTGGAGGGTATAGGGATAAATGTATGATTTCTCTTAGTAGACCATTTTCTGTGGTTTCAACTTTGAACATGTGAAAATTGTAAGTATTCAAAAATAAAATATGAAAAGGCAGACATTACATTTGAATATAAGCAAGAAATAACCTACTGTTGTCAAATTGGTAATAATCACACAGAGAAAAAATTAAGTATCTTCAACACAGAGCTTTGACTGTATACCCTAGATAAAATGTATCATAACGAAGAACTACCAAGAACTCGTGACATTTGCTTAGTAGCTTTGTTCTTGGTGGTGGTATTTGGTGGTGTAATTCTGATATTGTATTGTGTGTATAATAGGATAGAGCAATTGAGTAAATGTGTTGATGTTTTGGGGAAGAAGAGTTTTTACAAGTGAGAACAAATGACGTAGTGTTGGATTTCAGTGAGAAGTCTCAATCTGAGCTCATTATATGTTATGTTATATATTTTGATAGATAACATGGACATGTATGTACACTTCCTGGCTCTGTTTGCTGAAAGAGATTTAAGCAAATCAGCGTTAGTAGCAATCAGTACACCTGGCACCTAGATCTGGATTTCTAAATATCAGTCACCACTGAAGTGTTTCCTAGGGAAATGGCTATTTCCAGGCCCAGAGCAGGGAATTTATAAGGTAAGCCTGAAAAATCTCATATCAAAAAACAAGTGTACAAAGACCGCTGCTGCTACTGCTAAGTCGCTTGGTTGTGTCCGACTCTGTGAGACCCTATAGACAGCAGCCCACCATCCACTAAAAAGAAAAGTACAAAAGTCGGCTTGGGGTAAATTACACATCAAAAAGAGCCATGGTAAGTGATTATACCATGTTGAGTACACTGAATTCTTGAGTTTCTCATGTTGAGATAAGAGAGAGAATGAGAGAAATATGAAGAGAGCAACTGAGAGAAAAGAAAAGCTTTTTTTATTTAAGTAAAGGAATGCTAGCTAATAAATGTAGGTAGGATAACACTGTCAGGATATAAGCATTTTCACTCCCGTGTAATCAATTATTTGATATCAATTAATTATTGATTACTCAAACTAAGATGATAAGTGAATACTGACACGTGGGTTAGAGCTTTTGAGGAATAGGATATTTATGTGGTCTCAAAGTAAATGCACAGAGATTATATGGGGTAAAAGGAAAAGTATAATTTTATAATAGACATACCTGATGTTTCACACCTTAACCAAATAATCAAACATGGCATCTCTAAAAATGAAATAAACTTACATTATGTGCCTCTTCAACTAATGAACTGAGACATATAAAACATCATCTAGGTAGTATATTTGCTAAAAACATTTAATCTAAATCTGAGGTCAGTTTTGGTAAGTTGTGTTTTTTGAGAGGTTTGTCCATTTCATCTAAGTGATCAAAGTGAGTGAGTGAGTGAAGTTGCTCAGTCGTGTCCAACTCTTTGCGACCCCATGGACTGTAGCCTACAAGGCTCCTCTGTCCATGGAGTTTTCCAGGCAAGAGTACTGGAGTGGGTTACCATTTCCTTCTCCAGGAGATCTTCCCGACCCAGGGATCGAACCCAAGTCTCCCACATTGCGGGCAGACGCTTCACCATCTGAGCCACCAGGGAAGCCCCTAAGTGATCAAAAGTTCTTTATAACATTTTCTTGTCGTCTTGTCAACATCAGTAGATTTTTCTGTGATGTACTTCTTATTAATAATATTGGTAATTTGTAATCCCTCTTTTTTCTTTATCACTCTTAGGAAATGCTTATCAATTTTATTTTATTTTTTCAAGTAATTTTTGATTATTAACTTTCTCTTTTAATTTTATCATATTTATTATTTCATTCTTTCTGTTGACTCTGGGTTTGACTTGTACCTTAGCTTACTGATCTGAGACCTTTCTTATTTTCTGTCATAAGTATTCAACATTACAGATTTCCCTTTCAGCAGTGCTTAGCTGCATCCCACAAATTTTGAGATGTTGTATAATGTTATTCAGTATATGTCCCATTTTTTCTTAGAATTTTGTTTTTGACCTGTGGATTATTTAGATGTATTGCTTAATTTTAAGATACTAGAGAATTTTTGGAATAGCTTTTTGCTGTTAATTTCTAATTTAATAGCAGTGTGGTTAAAGGACATCCTGTGTAAGATTTCAGTCCTGTGGCATTTTTGAGATGAGACTTGTTTTATGACCCTTACATATGACTTAACTTTGGCAAATGTTCCATGTGTACTTGAAAATAATGTGTATTCTGCAGCTATTGAGAAACTTGAATCTAAAATGAGGAAAATAATAGGCATATTTAGAATCTGGTTTATTTTACCGATAACTTGCCTGGAGTCTTTTCAAAAGTTAGTTATGCTGCTGCTGCTGCTGCTAAGTCACTTCTGTCGTGTCCGACTCTGTGCGACCCCATAGACGGCAGCCCACCAGTCTCCCCCATCCCTGGGATTCTCCAGGCAAGAACACTGGAGTGGGTTGCCATTTCCTTCTCCAATGCATGAAAGTGAAAAGTGAAAGTGAAGTCGCTCAGTCGTGTCCGACCCTCAGCGACCCCGTGGACTGCAGCCCTCCAGGCTCCTCCGTCCATGGGATTTTCCAGGCAAGAGTACTGGAGTGGGGTGCCATTGCCTTCTCTGAAAAGTTAGTTATAATAAGCAGCTAATTCACACACACACACACAAAATTCAGATTTGTCTAGATTTAAAAAGACCAAAACAGTATCAGTTTAGTCGCTCAGTCATGTCTGACTTTTTGCAACCTCATGGAGTGCAGCACGCCAGGCTTCCCTGTCCATCACCAACACCCAGAGCTTGCTCAAACTCATGTCCATTGAGTCGGTGATGCCATCCAACCATCTCATCCTCTGTTGTCTCTGTCTCCTCCTGCCTTCAATCTTTCCCAGCATCAGGGTCTTTTCAAATGAGTAAGTTCTTCACATCAGGTGGTTAGTTTCAACTTCAGCATCAGTCTTTCCAATGAATATTCAGGATTGATTTCCTTTAGGATTGACTGGTTTGATCTCCTTGCAGTCCAAGGGATTCTCAAAAGTCTTTTCCCACACCACAGTTCAAAAGCATCAGTTTTTCGGCACTCAGCTTTATTTATGGTCCAACTCTCACATCCATACCTGACTACTGGAGAAACCATAGCTTTGACTAGATGGACTTTTGTTGGCAAAGTAATGTCTTTGCTTTTTAATATGCTGTCTAGGTTGGTCATAGCTTTTCTTCCAGGGAGCAAGCATCTTTTAATTTCATGGCTGCAGTCACAATCACTATCTGCAGTGATTTTGAAGCCTAAGAAAATAAAGTCTCTCACTGTTTCCATTGTTTCCTCATCTATTTGCCATGAAGTATTTGGACCAGATGCCATGATCTTCGTATTTGGAATGTTGAATTTTAAGCCAAATTTTTCACTCTCCTCTTTTCACTTTCATCGAGAGGGTCTTTAGTTCCTCTTCACTTTCTTCTAAAAGGGGGGTGTCATCTGTGTATCTGAGGTTGTTGATATTTCTCCCAGAAATCTTGATTTCAGCTTGTGCTTCATTCAGCCCTGCATTTCACATGATGTACTCTGCATATAAGTTAAATAAGCAGAGTGACAATATACAGCCTTGACATACTCTTTTCCCAATTTGGAACAGGTCTGTTGTTCATGTCTGGTTCTAACTGTTGCTTCTTGACCTGCATACAGAGTTCTCAGGAGGCAGATAAGGTGGTCTGGTATTCTCATCTCTTTAAGAATTTCCACAGTTTGTTGTGATCTACATAGTCAAAGACTTTGGCTTAATCAATATTTTTTTCTGGAATTTTCAAACAATATAGAGTAGTATATAAATTCGAATTGATCCTGAATCAAAAAATTTTTTAAGAAAAAGACATTTTGAAAATAGTTGAAAAAAATTAAATATGGACTGAATAACATGATATTATTGAATTTTCTAGGTGTGATGATGCATTTCAGTTGTGTAAGAGAATGTTTTTATTCTCTGTAGTTGAATGCTGAAGTATTTAGGTGTGAAGAATTTAAGCATAGTGTCTGCAATTTATTTTGAAATAGAGTATGTATGTGCACACATTCACACACATGTGAGCATGCACACACACACATACACATACACCAAGTATAAACATTAGTGAATCTAGGTAGAGATTGTGGTTATTCATTTGACCATTCTTTAACTTTTCCTTGGGTTTGAAAAATTTCAGAATAAAACTTTAGGGAAAAAAATCTCCCTCTGTGTAAATAATTGGGATAATTTTTCTTTATTTCTAGTTAGACCCTACTCATAAAAGCATCAGGTACATTGATGTAGCTCTCAGCACAACCAGCACTATCGTTATCATCCTTGTTTTGCTGTGCCAAAGAGAAAAATGAGGTTAAGTAACATTTCCAGTGTTGCAGGAATAATGAAAGCAGTAAGAGGTGGATCGAGGGCTGAAACTTGAGTTTGTAACATTCTGTGTGGCTTTGAGTAAGCCTAATAATTTATCTGAACTTCATTGCATTTCTTTGCAAAATAGGTCTAATAAATATAATAATTGACCATTAGAGTTAACTAAGGTAGCGGATATAAATCCACAGTGTCAAGTATTGAATATTTAGTAACTTATCACTACTTCTTTGAAAAAAAAGTCTTTGCCTACATAATGGTAATATTAATCACTGTGTTAAAAAGAGCCATGGTAACATTTTCTTAGGTGGAATGTGTGATAGATCTCCCCCCCAAAGTAGATGTGGTAGATTTGTATTACATCAATTTAGATAAAACTGAAGTTCCCAGAATTCCCATCCCTGAGTAATTCTAAATCACTGGGGCACCGTGAGGCATTTCACAGGAGCAGTGGTGGGTGGAAGTGGAAAAACAGACACGTTCTTCATACCCAGAAGGTGAGTGCAGGGCGTGAGTGATGCTGCGCGCTGTATGCTGCAGCTGATCTCCTGATTCACCTCCAGCTCCTGTTGCATTTCCGCCTTCGTGTTTCTCTGACTCCTGGCTCCAGACGTGATTGGTGCTTTGATAAAGGATGCAGCACATCTCCACCATCGCAGTAGGAGCGTGGGGGCAGCGAGAGACTGCACGGGGTGCTAGTCCTTTCTGCTCATCCTCATAGGTTCCAACTTTTCCATGCTTCCAGGAGGTTTCCCATCTGTCTTCTCTTTCTAATTGCCTTGTCTGCAGATTTAGGCTCTAGTACCAGAAAGAAGCAGGTGGAATAGTTTCACGTCAGCTCTTTAACTTGCTGTCCCAAATTTGACATAAAGTCAAATCCCCGATTCATCTTCTAATGTATCTAATCTGTCGTATTGCTTTTGCTTCTCTAATAGAACCTTGTCAGATGTAACAGGCAGTGAGTTTCATCAGAGACCTACATAGATCAAGCTTGATACCTCTTAGCCACTAGGACAGTTCAGTAAAAGACTACCATTTTCCGGGGCATAAGAAGTGAGGCTCTGTGCTCAGACCTTCAAATTCTCCTTGCTTATGAAGGGTGTGGAAATAGATCTATTTATAGTTATAACTCCTTTGAATCAAACTAATTCTAAGATGGTGTTTTCAACTCCTTCAATGATTACAAGCTATAATGATAGCCTTTCCTAATGTGATGACAAAATATCACATAATTTTGCAGATGTTGCTTACTTTGGAAATTTCTAATACAGGCATTGAATGATTTGTAGAAATCAGTGTATGTCAAACTGCCAATTTTCACACTTTGAACATAACGTGTAAAAATAGTACCTTTTACAAGATAAGATATGCAATATAAAATATAATAATAAGAATTAAAAAAAAAGCCTGTGTGGAAATACAAGCTCAGAGAGACAGGTGGATGTAGTAGTTTAGAATGTAAAACAGTACCACACAGTTTGGAGTGTTGCTTATTAGCTCTGAGCTTGCTAATTGTGTGATGTTGGGTGATTGCTTAGCCTGTGCTTCAGTTGCCTCATCTCCTGTCCCAGGGCATGATGGGAGTGGCTCTGATAAATGTGCAGTTCTTGGAGTAGTGCCTGGCACAGCGCAGGCAGAAGCTTTGGTTTGGTAGGACTGATTCTCACTTACGAAGAAGACACTCTTCGTGTTCCCATTCCATGAGGGCAGGGACTACATCTGTCTGCCCTTGTGTCCCTTACTTGACCCACTGAAGGTGTGTGTTGTGGTGCCCCGCCCAGACCCCTCTTCAGGATGCAGGTACTTACTCTTGTGACTCCTGGGATGCCACCTCCTGAGGCCCATGACAGTCTGTCACTAGGAATTGCCTTGGGTCAAAGGGAGATGGCAAGATCAAACTCCTCCCTGGGGGGAAATCCATATCCAATGACTGGGGGAGTGGGGTACAAAGGACAGGCTCCCTTGTGAGGCAGCCCTGAAATGCTCCCCTGGGGTTGGCTGAGTTGCAGCCTCTGTTGTGTCTACATCTCAGTTCAGCGCTGCTCTTTCCTCTCTCCAGTCCTGCTGGTCTCACTTCTTGCACAGGTGTTGTTCCCAAGAGCACTCTTGGATAATCCTACACACAGGCCTTCATTTCAAAGCCTGTTTAAAGTGGGTATAAGGAGAAAACCTTTAGGAGTGGTGGTGGTGGTTTAGTGACAAAATGATAAGTCAGTAATTGTAAGTGCACCTTGATGGTGGTGGTAGTTTAGTCGCTAAGTCACCTCCGACTCTTGCAGCCCTCTTCATGGACTGTAACCTGCCTGGCTCCTCTGTCCATGGGATTTCCCAGGCAAGAATACTGGAGTGCCATTTCCTTCTCCAGGGGATCTTTCCGACCCAGGGATCTAATGGCTTTTCCTGCGTCTCCTGCAAATCCTGCAGGCAGACTCTTTACTGACTGAGCCCCAGGGAAGCCCCTCGGAGTAATTGAAGTGTTCATTATATTGCTTTTGCTGATGGTTAAATATAGGGAGATGGGGAGAACAGACATCAAAATGTGTCAAATTGTTCAATTTAAAAATGTGTAGTTTATTGTATGTCACTTATACTTTAATAAGAAAAAATCAGAGGGACAGTGGGAGAAAAAAATAAGTGCATTTTGGTCACATTCTACTAGTAGTACTTTTCTCATGTATTGTTTAGTCTTCTTCTCAGGATGTTCTTACCTATGAACCTTATTGTTCACCTTGTCAAATTCCTCTTCTCTCCTTCATATACTCTTATAGTCATTCATTCTCTTGAACAGACATTCTCTGAGCACCCTCCAAGCCCAGATCCTTTTCTATGAATAGGTACTTGGGATAAAAAGACAAATTAGGCACAGTCTTTCTCTCCGTTGAGTCCATTGCCCCATGGAGGAGGCTGAACTGGAGGCAATTCCAGTGTTAACTTGGGCATTCACGGCCCTCGGTAGGTTGGCTTCAGCCTGTGACAACAGAAGTAGCACATGTTTATGACACAGAATATGACAGGTGCAGAACAAGAGGGCTTCCCTCACAGCTCAGTCGGTAAAGCATCTGCCTGCAGTGCAAGGGACCTGGGTTTGATTCCTGGGTTGGGAAGATCCCCTGGAGAAGGAAATGGCACTCCACTCCAGTACTCTTGCCTGGAAAATCCCATGGACAGAGGAGCCTGGTGGACTACAGTCCATGGGGTCGCAAGAGTCGGACACAACTGAGCGGCTAAACCACCACCGTCACCACAGAGCAAAATAAAGAAGGAAAAATGATCATACTCCAGTGCACTTACAATTACTGACTTATCATTTTGTCATACGTTTTCTCCCATATCACCACATTTTTTGCAGAAATGATTTTTCTCTAGGAAAATTATTCTATTCCATGACAATGTACATTATGTTTTAACTGTTCTCTCATATAACATCTGTTTTGGGGCTTTTGTTCTCATCGTCACCCATGTTTCTTTGTCATTATTGTCAGAGATGTCTGGAAAAGTCCTGCAACAGATCCAGTGATCTGTGCCCACCTTTCAGGTTCCCTGGGCCCTTTCTCTTCCCCATGCTTCTACTGATTTGATTTGTAACACGTCCCACATCTTCTTGAGCTTTCCTCCACTAAATCACTTCCTTTCCTCTCTTTCTTTCTATTTTAATGGCATGATATGAAAGGAGCACAACTGCCCACTGGGAGCTGGGTACAGCTGTGAGGGCCAGAGGCAGGGAGAAGGAGCTGATGACCTCAACCAGTGGCTAAAATGTCATTCATTTGCTCTCCAGAAGTCCTCACCATCTCACTGGCAAAGGGGGCCTTTCCCTGTTAGACAGACTTCTTTAGGGTCACCAGGAGACCAAACAAGACATAGCAGGATTTCTAATCTCAGTCACTTTGCTGGTAGTTATCAGCATTTTGGGTGTCCCACAACTCCACACTCATCCATAAAGGACTTCTAAAGGATTTCAAAGAAGAGATAACAAGGGCAATAGAGGGAAAAAATCATTAGTCCAATGTTTGGTAAAAGGTATCAGATCTGAATGATCTCTATAGATGTTTTAAATAGGGAAATTAGAAAAAGAGTTTCCTTGGGAGCCATGAACATCCAGAGAAACCAAGTGTGAGAAACTGGAAGCTCATTATTTTGGTTGGCCTCTTCTACTGTAATGCTGTGTTTCAACTTTAATCAGTGGTTCAGATTTGGAAAAGGGCACCCGTGCCAGGACAAAAAACCTAAGAGAAATTCACTTTGTGATGCTGAGAAGTGAATGTTCATAAATTAATAATACCAACAATAATAACTAAACAATATAAAATAAAGCCTAAAAACATTGCAAACATTAGCTATTTCTTTGTAGTCTTTATGCATATTACTGTGTATTATCTCATTTAATCCTCATACAATCCTATGAGAAAGGCACTTTCCCTTCTAACTATGAGGAAATAGGAGGACAGAAAGGCCCTATCACTTGCTCGGGGTTGCAATGCTGGTAGTGAGCTAGAATCCCTATTGGGGTCTGGTTGATTTCATAGTCTATATTGTTAACTCATTTTCTTTAATCTCTTGGGAGAGACCACTCCTCTCTGGCTCTCTTTCCAAAAGCTTGGCAAACTGAAAAACCTATGAGAGCTGTAGGTATAGACTTTGCAAAGTTGTCCTTTTGCTATTGATTTTTAATGTTGTTGCCTTGTAGTTAGAGAATTTGCTGTTCCGTATCAATTGCTTGGTAGAAACTTCCTTTGTGGTTCAGAACATGGTCAATTTTTGTGAATTATCCATATGTACTGAAAATAAAGCGTCTACTCTGTTTGTAGGGTACATCTGCTGGATCAATATTGTTTATTTTGCTGTTCAAGTCTGCCTGCTTGATCTATCAGCTTCCAAGAGAGATGAGTTGAAATACCCATGGTGATTCTTTGATCAATTTCTCATCTTAAATCTATTTAGTTTTCTTTTACATTTTGAGACTGTGTAGTTCATTTATACTAGATCTGGATTGTCCTATCTTCCTGGTAAATTTTAAATTTCATCATTAAGTAAGATTCTGTTTTATCCCTAAAGATGCATTTTGCCTTGGTATAATTTGATATCACTACTATCATAGCATGTTTCTGTTAATATTTTCTTACTTTATCTTTCTTTTCAAACTTTAAGAAATATTATAATAACAGGACTTTGTGTGTGTATGTGTGTGTGGTGGGGTGTTTGCTTGCTTCAAGTTTATGCAGAGCAGCAAAAAGGCAATAATAGCTAAAACATCCCAAAGGAAAAAATATGGTGGAGGGGATTGGTGTAGCAGGTATCAAGATTTATCTTAAAGCTATAAATGTAATTTAGTGAGTTATTGGTATATGGATATAAAAATAGGCCAATGAATCTGAATAGGAAATTCAGAAATAGACTTTGTTTTCAGATAAACTGCAGTTGCAAATCAGTGGGTGAAAGGATAAGGTTTTCAATAAATGATACTGGGCTCATTTACATACTAAAATATATAATCAATTTCCTTTCTAAAATATGATAACAAATACAGATAAAAGTTTAAATCGTATAACTTTAGGAGACAATATTGCAAAATGTATTATGCCTTTGAGATAGAAAATGACTTAAAAGGTGGCAGCATTTCCAAACTAAATGGAAAAACTGTTACATTTTGCTATAGTTTATAAAAGTAAAATTACTACAATTAAAAGCAAAATTAATGTTTTTGTTCATCAAAACCTGGTATAAACAAAATTAGAGAGTATTTACAATACATGTACTTGACAAAGAATTAATACCTAGAATATATAAATAACTTCTTAGCTCAGTAGGACAATGGACAAAAGAGAAACTGATATGTCACAGAAGAGGAACCTTAACTTGGCCAATAAGCATATGGAATGATGACCAGACTTCCTTGATGTTCCAGTGGTTAAAATCAGCCTGCCAATGCAGGGGACACGGATTTGATCCCTGGTCCAGGAAGATCCCACATGTCATGGGGCAACTAAACCCATGCATCCCAACTACTGAGTCCACAGGCTGCAACAAGAGAAACCACCACAGTGAGAAACCCATGCACAGCAGCTGGAGTAGCCCCACTCTCTGCATCTAGAGAAAGCCCACTTGCAGCAACCAACACCCAGAGCACCCCGAAATTAAATAAATAAAATGAAGATCAACCTTATTAGTAATCAAACAATTGCAAATTACTAGCACAATAAATACCATTTTATACCCATCAGTTAGTAAAAATCAAAACAATTGAAAACATCACATTTTGTAAAGAACTTATATACCTTATAATCCAGCAATTCCACTCCTAGGCATATACCCTAAAAAGACTTGTTTTTGTGCGCCATGCAACTTGCATAAGGCTTTTCATAGCAACAATGTCTGTATTCATAAAAATCAGAAATTACCCACATGTCTGTCATTGAGAATGAGCAAATAAATTTTGGTGTAATGATTTAGTAGAATACTAGATAGCGGGAATTCTTTAAATCTGTGACAGCTCTGTTGCATGGAATACTGTAACCCTATAATAGGGGGTTATGTCCGATATGACCCTGGATTCCTAAAGGGAGCTTAAAACCCCAGCTCCCAATCCCTGGAGCCTATGTATGGTCCCATACACCCTTAATCCACTATGACAGTACCTTCCCCTTGCTGCTTTGACTGTTCATTTCTGACCATTGAGGATTTCCTTTTGTTTCTTTGACACTGAACTATGTGAAAGAATTTTACATTTTGTGAAGAATTTCACACATTTCTATGATTTCATAGAAGAAGGAGGTTTCTCTGCATCAACAGTATCACAAGAAGCCACTACCACCCATCTGTACTGACTCTGCCTGTTCAAGGATTCAGTGCCTTGCTAAATTGTGTTGCTTTGCCTCAGTTCTGCAGTTTTGTCTGCTAGCAGACAGGAATATGTTCTTCATGAAATCTTTTTAGAGTTCTTTTTTTTTAATTTATAAATTTATTTCTCTTACTCAAAAAAGACATAAAAAGCCTGCAATTTAGAAATATTATTATTTCCGCTTTCTTTTAGACTTAGCTCTGTTATTTCCACACCAGCCTGTATGATGACGTACCACAGTAAAGGCATTTTTCAAAAGCCTTTACTTATATCAGGTCTCTTGGTGCATTTGAAGAACCGTTTTCAGCTCTTCTAGATGGCTGCATGTAGACCTGTGAAAGGAGACCAGGAATGACAGCAGAGATGCTCTTAATTTACAGTCTGTAAAATCAGGATGTTAGAATGCAATCATAAGCTTGAACGTTTGCCCTGCCCTCTCCTCCCCTTTATGCTTTTCCTTCATCTCCTCCCCCTTCTTCTATTTGCATTAATATATATATATATTTTAATGCAGTCTAAAATCTCAAACTCTTGGAAAAGGCTAGATCACAGAACACATTAACCTGAGAAATATGTAAGTTTAGACTTTCTAGGGAAGCCTTTTTGAGACATCATTGATATAATAAACTCCTTTTCATTTGACATTTCATTCCAAATTTGGCGTGTCAAATGCTGAAACGCCCTCATTTCCGTATGTATGTGTGCATACTAGGTCACTTTAGTTGTGCTCTCCTCCCCCTTCTTCTATTTGCATTAATATATATATATATTTTAATGCAGTCTAAAATCTCAAACTCTTGGAAAAGGCTAGATCACAGAACACATTAACCTGAGAAATATGTAAGTTTAGACTTTCTAGGGAAGCCTTTTTGAGACATCATTGATATAATAAACTCCTTTTCATTTGACATTTCATTCCAAATTTGGCGTGTCAAATGCTGAAACGCCCTCATTTCCGTATGTATGTGTGCATACTAGGTCACTTTAGTTGTGCTACACTCTTTGCGACCCTATGGACCATAGCCCGCCAGGCTCCTCTGTCCATGGAATTCTCCAGGAAAGAATACTGGAGTGGGTTGCAATGACCTCCTACAGGGGAACTTCCTGACCTAGGAGTCGAACCTGTGTCTTTTAGGTCCGCCTGCCAATGCGGATTCTTTACCACTAGTGCCACGTGGGAAGCCCCTCATTTCCTTATACTCAGTCTCTAATTTTTTCTCCACTGTTACTTTTTTATGGTATAATATCACTTGAAGATAAACTGGGATAAGTTAAAAATGTGTACCGTAAAACCCAAAGAAACCACTAAAACAGCAAAGCAAGGGTTCAGTTCAGTTCAGTTCAGTTCAGTCGCTCAGTCGTGTCCGACTCTTTGCGACCCCATGAATCGCAGCACGCCAGGCCTCGCTGTCCATCACCAACTCCCGGAGTTCACTCAGACTCACGTCCATTGAGTCAGTGATGCCATCCAGCCATCTCATCCTCGGTCGTCCCCTTCT
>SJYT01027215.1:0-32257 GCA_006410635.1 Cephalophus harveyi | reverse complement strand
TGGAGAAGACTCTTGAGAGTCCCTTGGACTGCAAGGAGATCCAACCAGTCCATTCTGAAGGAGATCAACCCTGGGATTTCTTTGGAAGGAATGATGCTAAAGCTGAAACTCCAGTACTTTGGCCACTTCATGTGAAGAGTTGACTCATTGGAAAAGACTTTGATGCTGGGAGGGATTGGGGGCAGGAGGAGAAGGGGACGACAGGGGATGAGATGGCTGAATGGCTGATGGATGAGAGAAGTGTTGGATGGCTCAATGGATGCAAGTCTGAGTGAACTCCATGAGTTGTTGATGGACAGGGAGGCCTGGCATGCTTGATCGCAAAGAGTCGGCACGACTGAGCAACTGAACTGAACTGAACTTGACTGGTATTTACATAGCTCTTTCAATACCAATAGCATACACATTATTTTCAAATGCATAAAGAACATTTACCAAGATAGAGTACAATAAGTCTCAATAAATTTAGAAGGATTACAATATGATCTCTGATAATAATAGATTTAAATTTTAAATACATGAAGATCTATGGAAAATCCCCAAATAGTTGAAAGCGGAATAACATACTTCCAAATAACATGGCTCAAAGAAGAAATTTAAAGAGAAATTTGAAAATATTTTGCAATTGATTAAAAAAAAGACATTGATAGAATTTGTGCGATGCTGCTAAACAGTATTTTATTTAGTGCTTTATAGCACTAAACATCTGTTCAAGAAAAAAGAAAACTCACAAATCAGTGAACTTAGCTACCACCTTAAAAACAAAAGCATAAAAAGAAGAGTGAATTAAACTAAAGTAAGAAGAAGGAAGGAAGGAATAAAGTTCAAGGCAGAAATCACTGAAAGAAAACAAAAGAGGGAAATCAAAATGAAATAAAATACATGTATTTGAAATAATCAATAGAATTAAATGTGTAGCCAGATTAATCAGAGGAAAAGAAGGCATATATTAATGGTATCTGGCATGAGAGAAATGACATTACTACAGGTTCTATAGGTATTTAAAAGGATAATATGGGGAAGTTATCAACAAGTTTTTGCTTATAATCCAGATGGCTTAGATGAAATCGACAAATTTCTCAAAAGACTCAAAATATCAACACTCACTCAATAAGAAACAATGAGCTTGTATAACTCTTAAAAAGATACTAAATTTTTACTTAAAAACTTTCTCATAAAGAAAAGTTAGTGCTTGGATGGGTTTCTGGTGAATTCTACCAAACATTTAAGGAAAAAAGTTGTACTAATTTTACATGAACTCTGAGAAAACTGATGCGGAGGAAACACTTCTCAACTAGTCTCTGAGGCTAGCATTAACTGGTTAGCAAAGCAAGTTTTCTTGTTAGATAAAGTCATAACTTTATAAATTTATTTGGGATAGTCTAAAAATGGAAACCACCCAGATGTTTATCAACAGGCAAAAGGATAAGTGTACTATACTATATCTATCCAATGAAATATTACTTAGCAATGAAAATAACAAACTATGGATACACACTCTTGTGACTGTTGAAATAATTGCACTTGAAATAAATGCAGTTTTTACTGTATGCCAATTATGACTCAATAACAGTGTTAAAAAAAACAATCTGGAGAGATAATTTTCATCCTCAATATACTCATGAAGAAATTGATATTTAGAGGTTATGTTGCTTATTGTCACATAGGGGAAAAAAATCTAGCTTAATCTAGCTTAAATCTAACTCAATCCTTATGTCAACTCATGAGGATATGTTTTCTTTGTTACATTTTACAAAATAGAGAGAGAGAGAAAGATAGAATATAAGTAACTTGCCCATGGTCACATGATTTGCAGTTAAACTAGGCTCTGAACCCATATCCCTTAGCTTCCAATGCCTGTGTCTTCTTGACATCTTTGGGCTCTAGACATGATCCCCAAGTTATTACATTTTAAAAAGAAAGAAAAATCACCACTAAACCTTGAGAATTTCATTCCTAAAAAAAAATGCTTTTGGCTTTAGGCAGAGAGGCATGTCTGAATCCTCCCCAACACATGATGAATGTTTATGTGGGTAAGGCTCTCTATTTTATATTCCTGAGATAGTGCACAATTTCCCACAGCCTCACTACACCTCCAGCCTTTCTTTGTCTTTCAGAAATGCATTTCAGAAGTGGGTCAGTGAGAGTGAGGCCTTGTTCATTTAACTTTTTAAAAGCAAATCATGTATAAACTTCACTAATTAAAAGTAACAGCTAACATTTGTTGAATGCCAGATATTCTCAGCACTTATATATATATATATATATTGTCCTATTGCAGCCATGAAATTAAAAGACGCTTACTCCTTGGAAGTTATGACCAACCTAGATAACATATTCAAAAGCAGAGACATTACTTTGCCAACAAAGGTCCGTCTAGTCAAGGCTATGGTTTTTCCTGTGGTCATGTATGGATGTGAAAGTTGGACTGTGAAGAAAGCTGAGCACCGAAGAATTGATGCTTTTGAACTGTGGTGTTGGAGAAGACTCTTGAGAGTCCCTTGGACTGCAAGGAGATCCAACCAGTCCATTCTGAAGGAGATCAGCCCTGGGTGTTCTTTGGAAGGAATGATGCTAAAGCTGAAACTCCAATACTTTGGCCATCTCATGCAAAGAGTTGACTCATTGGAAAGGACTCTGATGCTGGGAGGGATTGGGGGCAGGAGGAGAAGGGGATGACAGAGGATGAAATGGCTGGATGGCATCACCGACTCGATGGACAAGAGTTTGGGTGAACCCTGGGAGTTGGTGATGGACAGGGAGGCCTGGCATACTGCAATTCACGGGGTCGCAAAGAGTTGGACATGACTGAGTGACTGAACTGAACTGAACTGATTGTCCTACTTCTCCTCAAGATGTGTAAAAGGCAGGTATTAATATTATCTTTTTTAAAAAAAATGAAGAAACTGAAGCTCAAGGAGGTTAAGTCACTTTTCCAAGGCCATGCAGCAGATCAGTAGAGAAACCTGGGATAATAGTTGAATTCCACAATGTGCTTATCATCTGGAGAAGGCAATGGCACCCCACTCCAGTACTCTTACCTGGAAAATCCCATGGATGGAGGAGCCTGGTGGGCTGCAGTCTTGATAGAGGATGAGATGACTGGATGGCATCACTGACTCGATGGACGTGAGTCTGAGTGAGTTCCGGGAGTTGGTGATGGACAGAGAGGCCTGGCGTGCTGCGATTCATGGGGTCTCAAGAGTCAGATGCGACTGAGCAACTGAACTGAACTGAGACCTTTAGCAAGGGTGGCTCTTTAAAACATGTAGGAGTTCTCTTTTCTCAGAACTGTACTGGTTAATGTGATCTGTAAATATATCAGTGTTATGCAGTTTAGGTATGAGTAACCTTTTCAACTACAACAGCAATTCAAATTTAAGTTCAAAATCATGGGAGCTACATTTCTACTATTGAATAGGATAGGATTCAACTTCTGAGAGCCACCATTTACTCTAGTGCAAGACAGGGATATTTTAAATTTACTATGATTAGCCAAAATAATGGTTAAATATGGTACCTAGGTTTCTTTCAACTTTGGTGGTAGCTGTTAGTACTATCCAGCTACTTTCAAAGGGAGATGCTGTATATGCTCTCAAAATTTAGTGGCATAAGACAGAATTACATATAATTAAGTCTTTTGAATAATGCTCCATCTGATACCGAAGAAGAATGGGAAGCACCATCCAGACGAAGAATAAAATGAAATGGACTGGCAGATTATTTGCAGGAAAAGAATGCCTAAGGTTATTTATATTCTTGGCTGAATTAACTTACATATCTTCTGTCTGATTATCCTTGCATACCCAACATTTTTCCTAAGCTTGCTAAGAGCAAATCAGCCTACTGCCTGACATGCAAAATTTTTTGGCTTAATTGAGATTCCACAGTATCTTCAAAGTGCCCTTTCAGGAATGAAAAAAAAAAAAAAATCCCACCAGGCTCCTCCATCCACGGGATTTTCCAGGCAAGAGTACTGGAGTGGGGAAACTATTTCCCCTAAGTGATCTGAAATATTCATGATAGTAGATCGTGGCAACCCAGGTTGTTTGATGTCTATCATTGAAAGAAGTCTTGATGGCCCACAAATCCCAACAGTCTTCAAATGGAACTCCACACACCTGGTAACATACTGCAGGCTCCTTAGGAGAAGGAGGTCTGGAGCATCAGTTTGATTAAGAAGAGCTAGCTAGCCAGGAGAGGTGGAACGTGAGTGGCCCCTTTGGAATCACTGACTCTATCAATTGTTGGCATGGATTCAGGGAATAGAGCAAATGGACATCATCTCTGTAAAAGCTTGGAGAAGGATATCAGCATCTTTCCTGTCCTGTGTGTGTACACTCCTTCGAAGTGAGCAATCAAGGTTCTCAAACTGGAGAAAGGCAAGGAGAGCTGGATTGCCTCTGTCAGAATGACAGAATGCCCAGCCTCAGCTCCATGCTGCTTCTGGAACTGAACTCAACTTCTAGAACATTAAAAAAAAAACAAACTGCAATTAATAATTAATATGCAGTCAACACACAATGAAAGTATAATAAAACCATGCCAGAAAATTATTTTTAGAACATTAAGAGTTAATTACCAGATGTATGATAGGAAGCTGTCTTTTTCAAACTTACGTTTTGTTTTCAGTGGTGGGGCTCATTTTCAAACAAGATTACACACATTTTAAAATGGATAAAATCTTTTTATTAATGCAGATTGATTTTATGTTTATACATTTATACAGTCAATCAAGGGCTTCCCATGCAGCTCAGTGGTAAAGAATCTGCCTGCTATGCAGGTTCAATCCCTGGGTTGGGAAGGTCCTCTGTAAGAGAAAATAGCAACCCACTCCAGTTGCCTGGAGCATCCCAGGGATAAAGGAGCCTGGTGGACCACAGTCCACAGAGTCCCAAAGAGCGGGACATGACACAGTGACACCACGGCAGCCAATCAGCGTGGCCACTTTGATGAACATAAGTATTTGAAACTGGGTGTTTTGGTTGTGCTCCCAGACTCACATTTACTTCAGCCTCTTATGAACCTGGAAGAAAACTTCGGGATTTTTTACATCAATGCAGAATGTTGTGGGATAGTTTGGAAGTGACAGGTTTTGACCAAAAGGGTTGAATGATCCTGAGAAGGGAGCAGTTTTCTGTGACTGGAAAATACAGAAAAAGCCTACAGCAGGGGTTGGTACTGGAATGGGTCTTGGAGCTGGGGAAGGGATTGCTGGTGAAACGTAGGAGTATGCCCTGGAGGTTCACATGGACTGTCTGCCTCTTCTCTGCCCTCTTGTACTTTGGGACCTGACCTAGGTGGGTTCTGGCAGTTGGTACTGGTTGAGCAAGAGTCTGTTGTTCGTGTGTGAACTCCTCCCCACAGTCCCTTAGCCCCTTTGGGCCAGGGTCTGTGACTCATTCTTCTTGGTCCTGTGTTATTGTCTGTACTTTGTGAGGGGCTCAGTGTTCTTACTTAATGAATAGGCTCCCAGGTAAGGGAGATGGTCACAAGGTATGAAGCAAGAGTTCATTTCTCCCCAGTTTCAAAAGGATGATTAAGTCAGGCCCAAGGGTGCCATCTTCCCTTGGCTAGCAAACAGTTTTTTGGAGCTGTGCTGTGATTTCACAGGGGCTCATTGGGACTGTTTCATTTGGGAGCAGCCTGGAAAATGAGCAACACATAGGTGTGAACCACCTGCTTAGACTCTATCCATACAGACCCCCTGAAGTGGACCTTTTTCAACTGAAGTGCTGATTCTCTTTTTTTGCAAATTTCTTTATAATCATCCCAGAACGTTTCACAGGCACTTTGCTCTCAACTCTTCAATACCACCCATGACGTATGTGCTATTCATTTCCCTGTTCCAGGCAATTCCACTTTGTGGGGGTTGATGCCTGTACAGTAACTGGAGCCAATTATGAAGGGTCTTGACTGTAGGTTTGGGAAATAGGGACTTATTTGGTTGGCTTAGGAGGCTTTTACCCCGGTTACTTGGTGAATTCCTCGTAAGGTTGTTCCGTTGCCTGGACCTCCGAGGCCTAGCCAGGACAGGCTTCCTCCCCCACTCGCTGTATTTTTGCTGAGAGCCTGTCCACCCATGCCGTCTCTCTGCCCGTTCTCTCTGGAGTCCACCCTTCAGCTTCCTGCTTCTCGTCATCACGGTCACTGGCCTCACTGGGTGCCCCCACCTCAGGCTGGGGCGGTGGGCTCTTCGGTCCCTGAGCACAGGAGCCCCACAAAGGCAAGGGTAATGTCACTGCTTCGGCCCCCGCAGCACTAAGCACAGACCTTTGGACTAACAGCAGTTCTGTAGGTATTTTTCGAGGAACCCCCTTCTCTTTCTATTTCCTCAGTTTAAAGAGTACCACCTCTTTGGTTGGTCTGGCTTATGGTACTTGTAGCTGCAAACTTTGCGTTCCTGCCTCACGAGTGCCCATGTGTATCGGAACCTTCACACACTCTTTTCCTGCTCCCGCTGATGCTCAGCTTCTCTTGCTATTTCTTGGCTGCTGTTTATCCTCCAGCACTGGCTGCTAGACCATTGGATGCAATTTGTAGAATTGTGCTTTTGTTCCCTGGTTGGAATCATCACTGGGTATCAATTGCTTTTTAGACCCCCAGTCCTTCAGGCAGGAGGGATACACTTTTGGATCCTCTCTTCCAGGCTGGCTGTACTCAACAAACTATCTGTAGAAGAGGGGCCTTGGCACTTCTTGGCCTAGGTAAGGCCATTGTTTTAGCTGGTCCACACTTGTGTCGCTATCTTGGGGTTATAACATTGGACTCCTTCTGTATTTACTAGTACGTTGCCACTGCTCCAAGCCCATCATAGGATTCCCTTCCCCCCTGCTTGCCCTGGCATGGCGCCCAGGATCTCCTAAATCTCTCCCAATCCAGAAGCTGAAGGGTTAATACTCAGCACGGCAAAGCCCTAAGACTGGCTTCAGTTCTGCACGGCTAGTATTGGGCCAAACAGGTTGTTCAGTATTTTGGATCTCACTCTTGCTTTCTTGCCAAGGAAAGCCCAGCCTGCCTTCTGTCATGGAGATAGGAGGCACATTTTCATTAGAAAAGAAAACTTACATTCTGAGGGAAATGGGGGCGGTCCTTCAATAGGCACTCACTTGTTACCAGGTTCTGTGCTAAGCACTTCATCTGAAGCATTTTGTTTCATTGTCACAAAAGCCCCTGGAAGGCCCCTAATAATGTTATGCCTATTTTGTGCTTGAGAATAAAAAAGGATCTTAGAGGTCAAGAACTTGCCAATACTGGCAAATAGCAAAACTGGGATTTGAACCCATGGCCGTCAGGCTGCCAAGCACATGTACTGGGCTTTGAAAAACAGCCCTTATTCTAGTCCACTCGACTCAGGGTGGACCTCAAGGAAGACCTTTTCAGTCATATCACTCCTTTTTGGCTGCTTTGATTCTGGTGGGCATACTTGATGAAACGCTCCAGGTCACCCCTCACAAGGGTTTGGCAGAGAGAGTCCCTCTATCATCTGAGTGATATTATTCCATCTATTTGGCCAGGCTACATGTAGTAGAGTCCTTAAAATAATGTTTTCTTATATCTATACCGCTTTGCAATGTGACTTGCTGCCTCACCCATCAAGAGGTGGAGTCTGTTTCTCTACCCGTTGACTCTGGATTGACCCTGGGACTTGCTTTGACTAAGAAGAATGTAGTAGAAGTGATGTTCTGAAATTTTGCAACCCAGACCTTTAATAGGCCTTATGGCTTCCACTTTTACTTTCAAAACCCAATCATTATGTAAAGAAATCCAGGCCATCTTGCCCCAG
The DNA here is from genome assembly GCA_006410635.1 of Cephalophus harveyi. Taxonomy (NCBI): domain Eukaryota; kingdom Metazoa; phylum Chordata; class Mammalia; order Artiodactyla; family Bovidae; genus Cephalophus; species Cephalophus harveyi. Next base: position 24,471 of record SJYT01027215.1, on the reverse strand, counting down.
AGAGCCCACTTGGAGAGGGAGGTCACCTGGAAGGAAACTGAGGCACCCCAGCCCACTGCCAGCACCAAGCTCCCAGGCTTGAATGAGACTTGCTTGGATTTTTGTTGCTGACTGAGTCTTCCCAGCTGATTCAGTGTGGAACAAACACAAGGTATCCACACTGAGCCCAGTCAACCCATACTGTGAACTTCAGCATGGCTGTTGTATTAAATGAGTTTTGGAGTGGTATGCGATACAGCAGTAGATAAGTGATGCAGTATATAAGGGGAGAGGCAAATTCTATGAAAAGTCAAAGCCTAAAAAAATCATTTATAATTGTCCATAACTTTTTATAAGTATAAGTAGACTTTACAACAATTTCACCATTCATTCTTGGCTGGTAATTAAACAATTCATTACACACAAAAAAGTCATAAACACTAGGGATATCAAAGAAGACCTTCCTCTGTGAAAATTATTAAACCATTTGGTACCCAACATCTCTCCAAAGTAATAGCTAAAAAGCCAGAATAAAGATTATCCTTGAGAAAATCTACAAATGATTTTCTTTACTTAGACACTGTTTTGATAATTACCTAATTTCTTACTCTTTCAATGCAGTTGCAAGATGAAAACGTAAATGTTAGAACCTACAAAGTAAGGTGGATACACTTCTACCTCGTCTTCCTTGCAACAGACACTTGGACATATCATGGCTCATCGTACACATGTACATCATACCTCTATAACCTTTAATTCAATTCACCAAAGGCTTATTGAACACTTGCTCTAAGTCAAGGTAGAATCATATTTGTGTAAGCAGAGAGAGAGAGCAAGTCTGAATGAATCAGATCTATGTAGATTTCCTAAAGGCTTCCAAATGATGTAGAGTCTCTACCTTGTTCAGAACTACTAAACAGTCCTAATATGTTCTGACCCAGCTTCTGGAGTATCAGCTATTTGGTTGACTCTCCATAAATATTTGAATGAATGTCTAGAGAAGTTGAAAAAAAGAATTTATGAAGGAGAATGAAAAGAATAATCCTGGAGCAGAGTAATCTAAGGGCATAATAATCTGTCTCTGGGTGATGGGAGTTGACTGAACCTTCCTCAGTCAGGAAAGTTGTTCTCTGCAGAGAGTTTTCATACCTTAAGATTTTCAAACACTAGGCTGGAGGGAAGCTGAGCACAGATGGATATAGCAGCATGTGAAAATAAAACATGATTTTTAGCTGTGATTTAGTGGGTGGGATCGTGGCTATAGGAAATGGCAGTCCTAACCTCTGTCCTGGATAGACTGTCCTTGCAATTGTAAGTCCAGTCATAGACAGCCTATTTCTAGGGGAGAATATCAGAGGAATACAGAAGTGGGCAGTGAGCATCTGGAAAATTGTTATGACTGTTCCATATAGTGATAAAGAATTGAAGAGTCACTTAGCTTTTAGAAGAGATTCATGGTAGAGTTGAGGATTATCTGTAGTATTTGAACTGCTTCCATGCGAAAGGGGCTCACCTTGCTCTGCATGAACTTAAAGGGCAGAGGGAGGACCAAAAAGCAGGAACTAATCTTTGTAAGATACATAATATAATATTAATACTAAGTGAGGAAGAAGTGCCAGATCCCAAGGCAGACTCTGTTTTGGAGATAGATGTTTTATGGCCCAAAGAAGTATGGCTTTGCAGTAAGATCAAAGGATAAAGATGTCTGAGTGGACGCTTGAAGGTGGACTGGAAGTGCCTTGCTTGTGCTCAGGCACTAAGACACATCTGAATCTTTGCAACCCCATGGACTGTAGACCCCATGAGCAGGCTCCTGTGTCCTGGAATTTCCCAGGCAAGGATACGGAGTGGGTTGCCGTGCCCTCCTCTTGGGAATCTTTCTGAGCCAGGGATCGAATCTTTGTCTTCTGCTTTGGCAGGCAGATTCTTTACCACTGAGCCACCTGGGAATCCTGGAGGACATCCTTGCCAAGGCTATTAATAGCAGAGATTCTAGAGCCAGATCTGACTCTTCCTCAGAATCCCAGCTTTACAGCTTACTTTCCTAGACCAGTGACTGAGCCTCTCCTTGACTCTGTTTCCTTATCTATAAATGGGAATAATAGTAGAACCTACCACAGTGAGTTGAGGACTAAATAAGTTAATATCAGCTATCACACAGAATGGCACTTGTACATGGTGGGCACTGTAGGACTGCCAGCCAGTGTTGTTCTCCGTATTCTCTATTTCTACAAGAGGGATGGGGAGCATCAACCTGTTAGCCAGGTTTCTTTCTCTTGTTTCACAAGGGCATGATGCTTTACAAAGTTCTTTCACTTCTATCAACTAATTTGGTCCTCCCTGCAACCATTTGCTATAGAGTCAATACTGTTATCTCCAGAAGACGAGGAAATAGGGTCAAGGTCATAAGTGACTTAGCAAGTGAGGCAAGAGAGTCCTGGCTTGAGCTCAAGCCTTTTGTCTGTGTTGAGTGGTGATTCCCCTGCACCACATTGCCTCCTTCTTAGTTTCCACTTGGGCAGTACACCTGGACAACAGGCGCTTTAGGATGAACCTGAATAAATGACCCCATTTGATTTCAGAGAACATAGTCATCTCCACACTCCAGCCAGACTCTAAGCAAGAATGCACCTGTGATTTACATTGTAATATTTTCCCTTTAAAAGTAAATAATTAACTCATAAAGGAGGTTACCTCCTGGCACACACATTTTCCTTTTGCTATAAAATTTTCATGCCATGTATTTCAGCTACGTTGATTGAAAGTCAAATTATGAGCCTCAGGGCAAAGGCAATATGAGGTTTCCAAGAGCCTTCCTGAAATTATTGCCAGTTTCCCTGTATTAACTTCCATGAATGTATCTCAGTACGAGGGTGGGAATACAAAACATGAGATGATAAATATGTTCCTTGGTTTCTCACTTGCAGATCTAATGAGGTCAGAGCCACAGATGCCAGGAAAGATGCTCATTTCCTGTAACTTTCTATGTTCTCCCTCTCACTATACCTGCACTGATAAGCCTTTGAGCTTGGTGGCTATTCTGTGGGGAAGAAGAGCCCTTCTATTTCTAGTGAAAAAACTAAGCCTCAAGCACTAGGTGTTACTGCCTAGAAGATTCCAATTCTCATTTCTAAGATAGAGTGCCTCTGCTCACATGCACGCTCATTTGTGCCCCACTCTTTGTGGTCCCATGCACTGTAAGCCACCAGGCTCCTCTGTCCATGGAATTTCTCAGGCAAGAATACTGGAGTGGATTTCCATTTCCTACTCCAAGGGAACTTCCTGATCCCAGGGGTTGAACCTGTGTCTCTTGGGTCTCCTGCATTGCAGGCCGATTCTTTACCACTGCGTCATCTGGGAAGCCCCAGTGTTAGTTGCTTAGTTGTGTCCGACTTTTTGCGACCACACAAACTGTAGCCCGCCAAGCTCCTCCATCCGTGGGATTCTCCAGGCAAGAATACTGAAGTGGATTGCCATTCCCTTCTCCAGGGGAAGCCCCAAGATAGAGTTAAATGAGATAATGTATGTAAAATATCTAACAGTGTCTGATCATATAACTGCTTAGTAAATGCTGGGGGAAAAGTGTCTCAGAAGAGTCAAGATGATTTGCTCAGCTGGCTTTACCATTCAGCTAAAAAGAGCTTTGTTACTTCTGCATCACTTTTCCACACTCTGGTTGATAGTCCAGTATGTTGTTTATTTTCTGAAATTCCAAACACTGTGAACAGAAATAGATGTATTATTTAGTCAACTAAAATTTATTGAGCACATGCTAAGTATTAGTGAAATAAATGAAAAAATTGCTTTCAGAAAGAGAACTCAGTTTGGTGTACAATAGAACAAATTAAGAGGAGTGAGATGCTGCTTTGATGTATTTACTACTGTGTCTGGTGGTTGTTTTTTTGGTGGCAGGGGAGGGGGGGTGGGGGTGGGGGTTTTTTTTTTTTTTTGGTCCTATGGCACTTCCCTATTCAAATTAGACCTTGAGGCATTCTTTGCCTCAGGGAAGGGTTTAAGGGTTTTTACAGAACACAGAATGATAGCAATCAAGTCGCTTTTGAAATTTGTTTGAAACATCAAGGCATAGACGGTAGTTTCAGAGGCAAGATTTGGGGCTTCCAAAAACTTAGGAATTTGGGGTTCCAAAAACCTTCTCCTTGAAGAGACTCAGAGGCTAGAAGATATAAAACCAATCAGAGTTTGGGATTTTTCCCCCTCTGCTCTATAAAAGATCCATATTTTCTGGTCTGGAAGAGAATGGAAAGGAATGCAGTAGAAGTGGATACTGGTGGCATATGGGAACTCTTCCCTTAGATGGGGTCCGTGACTCCGAGGCTTGAGTTCTAGGGAGGATGGGTGAGAGAACTGCCAGTATATCCAGGTGGGATTGGGGACAACCTGGAAGGAGGGTACCTGCACTTAATTTTCTTGGTGGAGACTGGGAAGATGACAGGACTCCTTGCATTGTTCCTTGACACTCAAGGACACAGGGGCAGTGGAAATGGGGCATGTGGCCTTGAGATGGCCTCTTAGGGCCCAACATTGCATGTAGAACAGGAAAATGATTCCCTTGTGCCCAGAGAGACACAGAAGGAACCCGGTGATGCTGGACTTGGAGAGGCAGATCATGGGCCAGAGCTGAGACCTCTACAGAATGATAACAGAGGATCAGAGGTGGGTTGGGCTTCATGTCAGCAGATGCCAACATGAGTTAACTAATGTCAGCCGAGGTAATGATGGCAACTGAGGAGCAGAAGTTGCACCCATCTCTCTCCCTACCCCACGGGTGCCTCAGCACTGTATGAGACTCTCAGAGGCCAGACTCAAGCTGGGAAGTGGGGGGATTGGGAGTGGGGCCAAACTGCCTGAGAAAATTTTAAATTAACTAATCCTACCCAATGTGACTGAGATTAAGATTTGGGAACTTGAAAGGAAATTAATTTCAATTATCAGGCAACAGAGGAAAGGTGGGTTTTATATGTGTGTGTATGTGTGTGTGTGTATGCACAATTTAGATTGTAGACTGAGATACTTACCTGCCGCACAGGCTATTCTGATTCAGTGTGATACTGGCAATGATGGAAGAAGGACAAGGTCTAAGGAAGTTCATAAGAAGTCACCCAACCCAGCTTGGGATGGGAAAGAGGGGATGTCAGGGGAGACTTTCAGAGAGAGAGAGTGTGTGGTGCTCGAATGAAAAGCAGTGGGAATAAGTTAGCCCAAGAAACTAGGCAAAGGTATTTCAGGCAGAGGAGAAAGCCACACAAAGCTACAGAAGTATGAAACATAACCATTTTCTTTTTGGAAAAATATAACTTGTCCTGTGGAGTGAGAGTTAAAGCTATGTGTGTCAGGGACAGGAATGGTGAAGGTCTTATGGGTCACACTAATTTGGGAAGAGAAGAGGAGGAGTCTTTTGTAGATGTTTTGAAGCTTGAGTATCTGTACCCGCACACATGGAGGCCCAGGGGGCAGTGAGTAATGAAAATATGGACTTACCAGCCACCAACCCACGTGGGGAGCTGGACACCTTAAGAAGTTATCAACCAGCATGAAATGGACGGATATCAGTTTTGTGTGCTCTGTTCCAGCCTTGTGCTAGTTTCTTTGTGGTCATTAAATCACTCAACCATTGTAGCAACTCTTTGAAGTAGGGTATATTATTTTCTCCATTTTTCTAAGTGAAGAAACGGAGGTTCAGAGAGCAACAAGAAGCAAAGCAACTTGTTTGAGGTCACGTGATCAGCACATGGCCTCGCTGGAACTGGAACTTGTTTTATCTGGTTTCAGATCTCTTGTTCTTAACCATAAGCCACCCAACCTTGGAGCCTCCCGGGAGAGTAAGCAAGGAGTTGGAGTGCTGGCTCTGGGGGGAGAGGAGGAGGTCCCTCAGTGGTTGTGTCTTCGGAGAAGCTGCTTGTGAAGACTGCTCCTGTGACTGGTGGGGTCTTCCTTGTTTTGGAGAATGATCTGATTTATCATAGACAGCAGTTTGTGGCCATCACCACGGGGCCGAACCATCCACTCCTAAACATACCAGGCTGAGGGGGCCAATGTCAGATACTCATGCTACAGAGTGGTCCAGTACTGCCAGGAAAGCCCTGGACAGAACCCTCTCAGTGTGGACCAGCAGAAGAGCAAAGGTGTCTACCGCACAGGCCAAGGTGGTGTGGGAGAAAGAGGAGGGTGCAAGCTAGAATCATGCCTCTCAGCCCAGGACCACTGCCAGGTGCTAGTGCTCTGATGAGGCCCTTGTGGGCGATAGCCAGAGTCCAGGTGGCGCAGTGGTAAAGAATCCGCCTGCCGATGCCGGAGGCGCAAGAGACCCAGGTTCGATCCCTGGGTCAGAAAGGTCCCCTGGAGGAGGAAATGGCAACCCACTCCAGTATTCTTGCCTGGAGAATCCCACGGAAGAGGAGCCTGGCGGGCTACAGTCCATGGGGTCGCAGAGTCAGACACAGCTGAGCACACACACATACAGAGAGACTGAGGAGGAAAGGCAGGCTGGCGCGGAGCGGCGGGGCTCCAGCAGACTGCGGAGCTTGTGCGGCTGGCCCTTTCCAGGGGGAGCTTTGCTACAGTTTCTGTCTTTGGAACAGACTCATTCATTTAACTCAGTTCTCTCTGAAACATTATTTGCTTGGACACTCCCCACTTCAGTCTGATGAACTCTGAAGAATTCTCTGGCAGTTTCAAACCAGCCAGGAAGACATGGGGCAGGGTCAGTGGTGGGTCAAAGAAATGAAACATATTGTTTAGAAGTTAGATCCACAGACTAAAGGGGAAAATGGCCTTGTAGCACCTCAGCTTGGCCAGGTCTTCTGGAGCAGGAGAGAGGAGACTTACAGATTCTAGAATCAGACGACCTGGGCCCTCTCCCCTGCTTCGCTACCCCCTAGCTCTGGGGCCTTGACAAGTATTATAACTGTTTCTGCGTCTGAGTTTCATATTTGTAAGATGGGTGTATTAATAATGTTGTAGGGTTATTGTGAGGCGTATACGAGATGATGCGTGTCAGTTGGTCAGTTGTTCAAAATAGCTCCCTGCACACAATAACCCCTTCAGTTAGCTCACATTTCCATCTGTGATAACCACTACATTTGTTGTTGTGTTGTTATAGTTACTGTTCTTACTGCTGATCTGTGTACACAGCTGTGGTGTTAGGTCGAGGGATCACCTTGTCCTCTGCCCTGCCCGAGCCTCTCTGCGTTGTCCCTGGAGTCAAAGGTGGTGTTCCTCTCCCAGGGGAGGAGGCCTGGCCAGAGGAGAGCAGGCTCCAGGAGCTCAGGTTTTCTTTGAGTCACTTGGCAGTGAAGACAGGAGTGCTTCCCGGGGAGGCACTCTCCTGAGCCAGAGGCTGGAGTGGAGCAGATGGCTCCAGCAGAAATGGAAGTGTGGCTCCCACCATCCCAGGAGCGTGTGCTAATTGTTAGGCAGTGGAGTCCTGCCTGAAACTCCACCTGTGATGGAGTGCCCAGCCCCAGATTTTGGGGGGAGTTTGATGGGGAGACAGATCTTAGACAACCTCTTGGAGGGATAGTTCTCCAGAACTTGGTTTGGGGAATCAGGATGGCAAAAGAGCCCAGAGTATGGGCTTCAAAGTCAGGCAGCCTGGACTTAGCTTCTGATTTTGTCAATTATCAACCATGTGATTTAGGTGAGTTACTTTCCCTTTGGAGCTTCAGTTTCCTTAGCTATAAACAAGAGATCATTTTAAACTGCCTGCCTTTTGGAGAGAATTGTTGTGAGAATAGTGCTTGGCACACAGTAAGTACCAATTAAATGGTATTAATACTGAAATTGATAGTAATGTAACAAATACTTATGTGATGCTTTCTATGTACCAGGCACTGTTCTAAGTACTTTGCAGATATTATCTTGTTGAATATTCTTATGAGGTAGGTAGTATTATTGTTTTCATTTTCCAGAGGTAGAAACTGAGGCATTGAGAGGTAAAATAGCTTTTTCAAAATCCCACAAATTGTGGATTCCAACTCAGGTAGTTTGGCCCCATATCAGTCTGTGAAGCCTTACAGTTATGATGTTCCATAAAGGTCAATGACAAAGAGCCTAGAAATATTTATTGATGAACTATTAATATAATGATGCCCTTGTAGCTCAGTCGGTAAAGAATTTGCCTTCAGTGCAGGAGACCCGGGTTCGATCCCTGGGTTGGGAAGATCTCCTGGAAAAGGAAATGGTAACCCACTCCAGTATACTTGCCTGGAAATAGAGTACCTGTCTCCTTGGACCACCTAACGTCAGGTACCCCAGTGTTTCTCAGCCCGTGCTGACTCGCTGATTGTGTGCATTATGTGTTATATTACTACGGGAGAGGGGTGGGTTTGTTATATAACGATCGTGAGTGACGTCACTCCAAGACAAGGAAGTCCCTGTCTTAATTGGGTGTAAAGATCACTAGTTTACCTACCAGGGGACGTCTGGATTGATAGGGGATGGGGACTAAGGGGACATTCTTCGATAACAGGAATTCACCTAGTCTCTTATCTCCTGGTTCCCTGACCAAACACGTAAAGAGAAACAAAAGTTGGAGTAAACGAACACTCAACCTACCTACTTCGGAATTTCGGAGTAAGGTTTGGGGGGGTGGGGGGTGACGGGGTCGGAACTGGGGGACGGTATGAACGTGGGGGTGTGTATCAAGGAGACCCAGGTTTTGTCATTCTTTCGGGGTCATACGTCCTGTTCGGACTAAGCCAAGGTCGCTGGTTCAAAGACGAAACAACTTGAGTTTAATGCCTACCTCTGTGGCTGCACACCTCCCTGTACACACATTGCCCTCAGCACAGCTCTTTTCAGAGCAGTTCGAAATGATCTGCTTATGTGAGTGAAATGAGGTGGAGAGTTTTTTGCAAGAAAAGCAATCACATGAGAAAATAATCTCTCTGCTCCTCTCTGGGCCAAGAAGACTGCAGCTATGGAGTTATTAGGGTCTCTGGCCTTTCTGAAATGACCCAAGAGAAAGCTTTGTTCCAGCAGCCACTTCTGGTTGGGAAATGGTGTTACATGTTTAGGGAAGGGAGAAGTCAGAAGACACCTGCATTTGGGATGCCAGGAAACCTTGGGGAGGGAGCTAGGTATGAGGATGGCCCCAGAGGCTCACCTAGGTTTAGAGGAATTTGGAGATGAGATGAAAGGGGGATTAACAAAAAAGAGGAGTGTGGATGGTAAACTGGATCTCCTGTGATATGGTGAGAGGAATGAGTAGAAATTAGAACTATGTTTTAATTTTAATCGTTGAACTCATTTCTTTGAATTTGCCACTTAATGAAACAGGGTTACACTTTGGACCCAGGACTTGTTTTGGTTGCCCATTTGTTTTTCCCTTATGCTGTGAAATTCTTGAGGGCAGGAACTGTGTTTTATCCATCTCCATATTTTTAGCCCCTAGGAGCCCAGCACAGAATAGGTGCATTTGTTGTAGGTTGAACTAGGGTGACCACCTCTTCCTGGTTTATCTGGCACCCTCCTAGCACCTTTCTTCCCATGTTCTGAAGTCCTGAGTCCTAGGAAAACTGGAATGATTGACACACTAGGCTGAATCAATAAAAGAGGTGAAGTCGCTCAGTCGTGTCCGACTCTTTGCGACCCCGTGGACTGTAACCTACTAGGCTTCTCTGTCCATGGGATTCTCCAGGCAAGAATACTGGAGTGGATTGCCATTTCCTTCTCCAGGGGATCTTCCTGACCCAGGGATCAAACCCGGGTCTCCCACATCAGAGGCAGATGCTTTAACCTCTGAGCCACCGAATCCTAATACTGACTCATTCTCTTGCCCTTGGCTATCAAGAACTTGAGAGAGTCAGTGGAATGCCTGGGGGAAATTCAGTCCCACCTCTGGTCAGACCCTCTATTGGGGAGTGTCTTGGTGGCTGTATCAGGGGGAATATTGTCTTTTTCCTGCCTGATTCATTCTCATTGGGTGGTAAGTGTACCGAGAGTCTGCTCTGCTGCCCGGCCCAGCCTGGTGGGTCTCTTTTAAGGCCCTTGCTATGCTTCACACAAACCTCAGCAGCTGTGGAGTGTTCATCACTGCTGCTGCTGCTGCTGCTAAGTCGCTTCAGTCATGTCCAACTCTGTGCGACCCCATAGATGGCAGCCCACCAGGCTGCCCCGTCCCTGGGATTGTCCAGACAAGAACACTGGAGTGGGTTGCCATTGCCTTCTCCAACGCATGAAAGTGAAAAGTGAAAGTGAAGTCACTCATTCGTGTCCTATTCTTAGCTACGCCATGGACTGTAGCCCACCAAGCTCCTCCGTCCATGGGATTTTCCAGGCAAGAGTACTGGAGTGGGGTGCCATTGCCTTCTCCAGCTCATCACTGCTGGAAGTCTGCAAAAGCAATTCCTCTCCACTGAAAAAGACTGGATCCATCTCAGCGTAGAATAAACAAATTCTTTCTGGTATCAGAGTATTAAGTAAAAAGATTACTGACTGTCCACCAATTATAGAATCTCACAGAATTGTTCTTTTTCATCACTGCTGGAAGTCTGCAAAAGCAATTCCTCTCCACTGAAAAAGACTGGATCCATCTCAGCGTAGAATAAACAAATTCTTTCTGGTATCAGAGTATTAAGTAAAAAGATTACTGACTGTCCACCAATTATAGAATCTCACAGAATTGTTCTTTTCTCGAAGCCAGTCTTACTCTCTCACCTGTAGGCTGTCTCCTTTGTCTGGCTTTTATCCTTTTCTGCACCTGCTGAGCTGCTCCTCAGCATAATTCCCTCCAGGCAGCTCTCCCTAACTCCCTCTTCCATGAAGATCAGCCCTCCTGCCGGATGCTCCCCAGAAGCCTGGATTTGTCAGTGTGTGGCCTGTGCTGTCTGTCCCCTGTACTGTGAGTCCCTGAGGCCCTGGTCTATGCTGGAGGTGCTCTTCTCTAAGCCTGACCAGCCAAGGGGGTGGTAAAGGGAGCCCCACGTGAGTGACAGGACAATTTGTGAACATGTTACCTCTCAAATCTCTGTTGAATCACCTGGAAATGAGTTTGCCAAGATGATTATGATTTGAACACAAGCCTTGGCTGAGCTGCAAATGGATCACAGAGATGTGAAAAGAGAAGGGCCAGTTCATCAAAGGAAGTTTAGAGTGCAGAAATCTGATGACTAAGGTCAAGTGCATAGAGATATATCATTATTATTTTTTAATACAAATAACCAATACTTGGGGCTTCCCAGGTGGCTCAGTGGGTAAAGAATCTGCCTGCAATGCAGGAAATGCAGGCAGGTGCAAATTCGATCCCCAGGTCAGGAAGATGCCCTGGAAAAGGAAATGGCAACCCACTCCAATATTCTTGCCTGGGAGAATCCTATGGAGAGAGCAGCCTGGTGGGCTCCATAGGGTCTCAAAGAGTCAGACAGGACTGAAGTGACTGAACACACACACACAGGAGATTAAAAGCTCCCCTCACGTCTGTCTTCGGCTGGTCTGCTCTTATTCTTTCATTTTCTGGGGATGGAAGAAGCAAGTGGTTGCTTATGAGGTCTCTGCTTGTTCCATAAACATAAAAGGTGGTTTTACATCTTTCCTTCTCTAGGGATAAGCTAAAAATGTGCCATGCAGTTCACCAGCTTCCCAGCCAAGTCCTCGAGGATAGAAAATTGTCACATAGAAAAGTCTTCATGCATAAAGGAGCACTGCAGAAAAAGCCAGTAGCCTGGGTCTTAGACCTGTCTCTCTACCATCCCATGTTAACAGCCTTGAGTGATCTTGTCTCTTTTGTGTTAATAATCATTGTGGGTGCTAATCAGCTCATACTTTATCTCATTTGTTATAAAAAAGAAAATGTCTTGAGAAGTAATCCCCACACCTGGCCCCTGTCACTTTATAGTTGATGAAGCTGTGATGAAGTGACTCTCTAACCAGGATTTGTTATACAAGTAGGATGAGAAATTGGGTTCAAACCCAGTCCTTTTGACTGTACAGTTGAGCCCTTAACCATGACACAGTGTTTCTTTTGGCCTGTTTATCTGTTAAATGAGGTCTCTTCTATTTATGTCATTCTCAGATACACGAGGACAAACAGGCCAGTCATATTTTTAGCCATACTCACAGATGGAAGCCCTGTCAGAAAAGAAAATACCACACAGGTGCCTTTTGACTTGGATGTTTCATGGAAAAAGTCTTAAGATAACATCTTTATTTCTCCCTCTAAGCATATCAAACATTTAGTTTTTGTACATGTCATTACTCTGCCTGATGAAAACAGGAGTCGGTTCTGTATTTCCGAGATGTCTTAATGAAGTCACCTGAAAAGGCACTTTGCAACTGAAAAGGCAATGTGTGTGGGAAAATAGAGCGAAATTCTTTAAAGATGATGAAAGATGACTCCCCTCCCTGTACAAGACTGGTCTTTTGGATGAAAAAACTACTCCTCCAGTGTTCGCTGGGGATTCTCAAGACTGTATCAATGCCAAGAATATTCCCAGGAACCTTCAGCTTGTTGATGGTATTCCACATACAAAAAAGGATTACTCTTACTCTCAAAGCCCAGTATTGTGTGATGATTAAATCAGGGTTGATGGAGTCTGATAGATAGGGGTTCAGATTTCAGGTTCTCTGTGCTGCTAGGAATCAGCTATGTCCTTCTGGCCATGGGTAAATAATGTTGCTGCACTCCAAACCGTTCATCATCTGGTGAAGCCCATGAACTTCTTTTCAAACATTGATTTTTAAATGATTAAAATAAAAAAAATAAGATTTCATAGTAAACCAATTATATTGGCTGTGAAACTATATAATAATAAATTGTGGGATAGTAATACATATACTTCTTTATTAATGCTTTAAATAGTGAGATCTAGGGATAAATCAAATAGCCACTAATTTTTACATGAGATGCACTATTGAAATATATCAGCCGTTCAGTTCAGTCACTCAGTCATGTCTGACCCTTTGTGACCCCATGGACCGCAGCACACCAGGCCTCCCTGTCCATCAACAACACCCAGAGTTTACCCAAACTCACGTCCATTGAGTCGGTGATGCCATCCAACCATCTCATCCTCTATTGTCCCCTTCTCCTCCTGCCTTCAATCTTTCCCAGCTTTCTGGAACTCTCTTGCTTTTTCGATGATCCAATGGATGTTGGCAATTTGATCTCTGGTTCCTCTGCCATTTCTAAAACCAGCTTGAACATCTGAAAGTTCACAGTTCACATATTGCTGAAGCCTGGCTTGGAGAATTTTGAGTGTTACTTTGCTAGTGTGTGAGATGAGTGTAATTGTGTGGTAGTCTGTGCATTGTTTGGTATTGCCTTCTTTGGGACTGGAATGAAAACTGACCTTTTCCAGTCCCATAGCCACTGCTGTGTTTTCCAAATTTGCTGGCATATTGAGTGAAACACTTTCACAACATTATCTTTTAGGATTTGAAATAGCTCAACTGGAATTCCATTAACCGTAATGTTATATAAATATGCCTGTGTGATTTATAGGTAAATATATTACCGTACTATCAGTTTTTCTGTGGATAGTTACCTGTGCTCACAGTTGAAAGATATGTTAAGTTTCAGTAAGAAATTAGTGAAAATGATGATGTAATTATTTTCTCTCATCCAGGTTTGTGGGCCCCTGAATTCTATTCATAGGAACCTGTTCCTCTGTTCCATAGGGGCGAAAAGTCGGTAAGCTACATTTTCCAGTGAAGATCTCCTTTATGTTCTTCCAATGGGAGAATGCTTGAGTACTTAGGTGCAGGCAGGGAGAAATGGACTTCTTTATCTAGAACTGGTAGCAGTGGCATCAGCCAATGGCTGAGGAGGTCTATGAGTTCCTGAGTTAGCGGTACTGGCAGCTCAAGGGTTAAGGGCCATGGATCAAAAAAGGATGGGCTCTGGGCGGGGGGTGGAGGTGGGGGGCAGTTACTCCCTATAGTTTATCTTTGAATCATAGCATGAACCCCTCTTTGCTCTTCCAGCTCTCCCAACAATGTTGTAACTCAACTTATCATCTTTAATCCCTCTACTTAAAATGTCTAGAGGGGCTTCTGTATTTAGATTGAATTATGACTCAAAAAACAAACAAAAAAATACATCCCAACTCTCTCTCTCACCAGTTCTGGTCCTCTGGTAAGTTAATGGATCTAGCCGGGCCTTGTCAGCCTAGTACCTATCTCAAAGGTTTGTTGTGAATACCTAATGCGAAGAGATGACTCATTGGAAACGACTCTGATGCTGGGAGGGATTGGGGGCAGGAGGAGAAGGGGACGACCGAGGATGAGATGGCTGGATGGCATCACTGACTTGATGGATGTGAGTCTGAGTGAACTCCGAGAGATGGTGATGAACAGGGAGGCCTGGCGTGCTGCGATTCATGGGGTCGCAAAGAGTCAGACACGACTGAGCGACTGAACTGAACTGAACTGAATGGTACACATGGAAAGACCTCTGACAGCACTAGCCTGGAGAAGGAAATGGCAACCCACTCCAGTATTCTTGCCTGGAGAATCCCATGGACAGAGGAGCCTAGTGGGCTACAGTCCGTGGGGTTGCAAAGAGTCAGACACAACTTAGTGACTAAACCACCACTAGCCAGGAAACTTTGACCTGATCAGCAGTATATATGTTAGGACATTTCAGAGAAAGTAGGTTCACTGCCTGTAATTGATATGGAAATCATATCTACATTGAAGTAGCCCTTGAACATAATTAAGTAGGATCATGTGCTTGTTTAAAAGGACAGTGTTAAAAATTAATAAACAGTGTTAGAAAAAATAATGAAAACTGTTATCTCTGCTGTTGTTCAGTTGATCTTGCTAATCTCCAGTGTGACCCCTTGGGCAGTTAGGCTGTAACGTCCATATAATGAAGAAGCGGATAGGTACATACAGCCAATGCATCTTGGCTGATGCCAGTAAACATTAGATTCATTCCAATGTGCAGACCCCCTGCCCACTGAGCAACACTATGCTTATGGAGTGGCTTTCCCAGATGTCTTTGCTTGCAAAGACAGAATGGGATGATATAAGTAACATCAACAACAATAGCTGATATTTTTTGAGTGCTTCCTATGTGCGAGGAATCGTTCTAATGTGTGATTTTATATTAAACAATATCTTCACAATACTCTGATAAGAAGATTTTATTACTATTTTATTACTATCTGAGTTTTACGGATGATGAAACAAAATGGAAGTTTTGAGTGCTTCCTATGTGCGAGGAATCGTTCTAATGTGTGATTTTATATTAAACAATATCTTCACAATACTCTGATAAGAAGATTTTATTACTATTTTATTACTATCTGAGTTTTACGGATGATGAAACAAAATGGAAGTCGCACCACTAGATCCTAGAGTTTGCTGAAGCTTGGGACAAGGAGAAATGTTCCAGTTGTTTTTGCTTTCATCCACCTGTTTGTTTTCAGATTTTGATCTCAAATTATTTTATTCTTTTTCATGCTTTAGCATGTGTGGAAATACTAAATCAACAAATTTGACGGATGAAAGCTGATTTTGCTTTCTTGAAATATAGATTACATTTCCAGTTGGCTGCTTCAGAAATCCATTTAGTCTGTGGAATTGGTGAGTGGAAGCCCATACAGCCTATATTTAGAAATTCCCTTATCTGTAATTTCTAAAGCAAACCCAGCAGGCTCATTTTTGTCTCTAATTAAGGCTAGCTTTTATCCACTCCACATGACCACCTCTAGCCATGTCTGTCTTTAAATGATGTCACCTCTTTGATGGGACAGCCTTCCATCTAGGTAGCCCAGGACTTGGTTTCTGTCACACTGCAGAGGCTTAGCTTTCTATCCAGACAGTGTTCTCAGTGGAGCCCTATTATGAGAAGGGGCTTAAGCCTGGTGATTCTGAAGGTGAGAAGATCAGCTCCTACCTGGTGTCCTGGTTTCCTGAAGATGCACATAATTATTGGCTGTTCACTCAGGGGTGGGCAGAGTAGGGAATTAATGGAGCACGGATGAGCAATGATGGTGCCTACAACCAAAGCTATTTGCTATGGGCTATTTGTAAAATAGCTAGAAAGCTCAACTTAATTTTCTTGTCCATTTCCAAAGGTTAGAAATGATGTTGTTCCTAGGCAATTTGAAGACTTGGTTAGCATGCCACAAATAAGCAAAGGATAACACTTTGGTTGCCAGTGATAGACCTGTCATGAGTAATGAAACCTGTCCCTCATTCTTCTGGGAAGACTGGAGTGGCTTAACAGCCAGACAAGGGAGTGTGACACATGGATGGGACAAGAGGAGCAAAGGGGATGAGAGAGGAAATACCATGTCCATCTTCCTACCATGTACATGGCCTAAAGAGCACTCACTCTGTCTTATAGTAGTAGTAGTCCCATGATAAAAGCCTTGGAATTCCCAACAGTTTCTAACTCCACTTTATTAAAGCAACTTCTATTTGTTAAAATTCCATGGCCACCAAATAACCCAAAGAGGTTTTCTGTGTCTATTGTTGTAGCATTTTATCCCTGTATAGATGTTTCAAATAATTTGTCCACATGGGGCAAATGGCACACTCCTGAGAATTGGACTCAATTTTCAGACATTCAAGTCTTTTGTCTCTGTCACCTCTCTGACATGTTTTTAATGTCAGTTTACATTTCATTGGACTGGAAAATCTTCTCTTGTAGCTCAAAGTTAGAGACCAAGAACAAAATAATGGAACATTTTCTTTGGCGCTGTAGCTGCATGGGGCTTCCCTGGTGGCTTAGTGGTAAAGAATCCGCTACAATTCAGGAGCCACGGGAGATGCAGTTTTGATCCCTGGGTCGGGAAGATCCCCTGGAGAAGGAAATGGCAACCCCCTCCAGTATTCTTGCCTGGTTCTCCAGGAGAACCAGAGGAGACTGGTGGGCTTCAGTCCATGGGGTCACAAAGAGTTGGACACAACTGAAACGACTTAGCATGCACACAATAGCTGCATACATCATTTTGCAGCAGCGTATGTTTATGTCAGACAAGAACACCATATCTTTGGTGATTTTGTTATTTTTCTTTTACTTCTCATTTGTTTGTTTGCTTTTTAGGCAAATGGAACTAACAGCAAAGGTTAGTCTGAAATACCCATTAACTTAAACCTTGGAATCAATGGGCACCTGGCAAGGAAGGATGCTGGGAAGGGAGAAGTGTAGGACAGTTTTCAATTAAGGGGGCAGCATGGAGAATAATTAAGGAAAACAAATAAGGTAGCCCACCTGCTGTATCTGATTGTCATTGTGGGAGGAGCCTCTTCCTGCTGGGTAAGGCCTATGTGCTGTGCTTAGTCACTTAGTCGTGTCTGACTCTTGTGACCCCATGGACTGTAGCCCTCCAGGCAGCTCTGTCCATGAGGATTCTCCAGGCAAGAATATTGGAATGGGTTGCCATGCCCTCCTCCAGGGGATCTTCCCAACCCAGGGATTAAACCCAGGTCTCCCACATTGCAGGCGGATTCTTGACCAGCTGAGCCACAAAGAAGCCCAATTAAGGCCTATGTTGTTATTCAATCTAGCAGTTTAAAGCAATGAATGTTTATCTCACAGGTTTTGTGGGTTAAGAATTCAGGAGCAATTTAGCTGAGTGCTTCTGGCTTNACATAAAAGGTGGTTTTACATCTTTCCTTCTCTAGGGATAAGCTAAAAATGTGCCATGCAGTTCACCAGCTTCCCAGCCAAGTCCTCGAGGATAGAAAATTGTCACATAGAAAAGTCTTCATGCATAAAGGAGCACTGCAGAAAAAGCCAGTAGCCTGGGTCTTAGACCTGTCTCTCTACCATCCCATGTTAACAGCCTTGAGTGATCTTGTCTCTTTTGTGTTAATAATCATTGTGGGTGCTAATCAGCTCATACTTTATCTCATTTGTTATAAAAAAGAAAATGTCTTGAGAAGTAATCCCCACACCTGGCCCCTGTCACTTTATAGTTGATGAAGCTGTGATGAAGTGACTCTCTAACCAGGATTTGTTATACAAGTAGGATGAGAAATTGGGTTCAAACCCAGTCCTTTTGACTGTACAGTTGAGCCCTTAACCATGACACAGTGTTTCTTTTGGCCTGTTTATCTGTTAAATGAGGTCTCTTCTATTTATGTCATTCTCAGATACACGAGGACAAACAGGCCAGTCATATTTTTAGCCATACTCACAGATGGAAGCCCTGTCAGAAAAGAAAATACCACACAGGTGCCTTTTGACTTGGATGTTTCATGGAAAAAGTCTTAAGATAACATCTTTATTTCTCCCTCTAAGCATATCAAACATTTAGTTTTTGTACATGTCATTACTCTGCCTGATGAAAACAGGAGTCGGTTCTGTATTTCCGAGATGTCTTAATGAAGTCACCTGAAAAGGCACTTTGCAACTGAAAAGGCAATGTGTGTGGGAAAATAGAGCGAAATTCTTTAAAGATGATGAAAGATGACTCCCCTCCCTGTACAAGACTGGTCTTTTGGATGAAAAAACTACTCCTCCAGTGTTCGCTGGGGATTCTCAAGACTGTATCAATGCCAAGAATATTCCCAGGAACCTTCAGCTTGTTGATGGTATTCCACATACAAAAAAGGATTACTGTTACTCTCAAAGCCCAGTATTGTGTGATGATTAAATCAGGGTTGATGGAGTCTGATAGATAGGGGTTCAGATTTCAGGTTCTCTGTGCTGCTAGGAATCAGCTATGTCCTTCTGGCCATGGGTAAATAATGTTGCTGCACTCCAAACCGTTCATCATCTGGTGAAGCCCATGAACTTCTTTTCAAACATTGATTTTTAAATGATTAAAATAAAAAAAATAAGATTTCATAGTAAACCAATTATATTGGCTGTGAAACTATATAATAATAAATTGTGGGATAGTAATACATATACTTCTTTATTAATGCTTTAAATAGTGAGATCTAGGGATAAATCAAATAGCCACTAATTTTTACATGAGATGCACTATTGAAATATATCAGCCGTTCAGTTCAGTCACTCAGTCATGTCTGACCCTTTGTGACCCCATGGACCGCAGCACACCAGGCCTCCCTGTCCATCAACAACACCCAGAGTTTACCCAAACTCACGTCCATTGAGTCGGTGATGCCATCCAACCATCTCATCCTCTATTGTCCCCTTCTCCTCCTGCCTTCAATCTTTCCCAGCATCAGGGTCTTTTCAAATGAGTCAGTTCTTCACATCAGGTAGCCGAAGTATTGGAGTTTCAGCCTCAGCATCAGTCCTTCCAGTGAACACTCAGGACTGATTTCCTTTAGGATGGACTGGTTGGATCTCCTTGCAGTCCAAGGGACTCGCAAGAGTCTTCTCCAACACCACAGTTCAAAAGCATCAATTCTTCGGCACTAAGCTTTCTTCATAGTCCAACTCTCACATCTATGCATCACTACTGGAAAAACCATAGCCTTGACTAGACAGACTTTGTTGGCAAAGTAATGTCTCTGCTTTTTAATATGCTGTCTAGATTGGTCATAACTTTCCATCTAAGGAGTAAGCGTCTTTTAATTTCATGGCTGCAGTCACCATCTACAGTGGGTTTGGAGCCCGAAAAAATAAAGTCAGCCACTATTTCCACTGTTTCCCCATCTATTTGCCATGAAGTGATAGGACCAGATGCCAAGATCTTCGTTTTCTGAATGTTGAGCTTTAAGCCAACTTTTTCACTCTCCTCTTTCACTTTCATCAAGAGAGGCTTTTTAGTTCTCTTCACTTTCTGTCATAAGGGTGTTGTCATCTGCATATCTGAGGTTATTGATATTTCTCCCAGCAGTCTTGATTTCAGCTTGTGCTTCCTCCAGCCCAGCGTTTCTCCTGATGTACTTTGCATATAAGTTGAATAAGCAGAGTGACAATATATAGCCGTGAAGTACTCCTTTTCCTTTTGGAACCAGTCTGTTGTTCCATGTCCAGTTCTAACTGTTGTTGATTACTGACCTGCATACAGGTTTCTCAAAAGGCAGGTCAGATGGTCTGATATTCCCATCTCTATCAGAATTTCCCACAGTTTATTGTGATCCACACAGTCAAAACCTTTGGCATAGTCAATAAAGCAGAAATAGATGTTTTCTGGAACTCTCTTGCTTTTTCGATGATCCAATGGATGTTGGCAATTTGATCTCTGGTTCCTCTGCCATTTCTAAAACCAGCTTGAACATCTGAAAGTTCACAGTTCACATATTGCTGAAGCCTGGCTTGGAGAATTTTGAGTGTTACTTTGCTAGTGTGTGAGATGAGTGTAATTGTGTGGTAGTCTGTGCATTGTTTGGTATTGCCTTCTTTGGGACTGGAATGAAAACTGACCTTTTCCAGTCCCATAGCCACTGCTGTGTTTTCCAAATTTGCTGGCATATTGAGTGAAACACTTTCACAACATTATCTTTTAGGATTTGAAATAGCTCAACTGGAATTCCATTAACCGTAATGTTATATAAATATGCCTGTGTGATTTATAGGTAAATATATTACCGTACTATCAGTTTTTCTGTGGATAGTTACCTGTGCTCACAGTTGAAAGATATGTTAAGTTTCAGTAAGAAATTAGTGAAAATGATGATGTAATTATTTTCTCTCATCCAGGTTTGTGGGCCCCTGAATTCTATTCATAGGAACCTGTTCCTCTGTTCCATAGGGGCGAAAAGTCGGTAAGCTACATTTTCCAGTGAAGATCTCCTTTATGTTCTTCCAATGGGAGAATGCTTGAGTACTTAGGTGCAGGCAGGGAGAAATGGACTTCTTTATCTAGAACTGGTAGCAGTGGCATCAGCCAATGGCTGAGGAGGTCTATGAGTTCCTGAGTTAGCGGTACTGGCAGCTCAAGGGTTAAGGGCCATGGATCAAAAAAGGATGGGCTCTGGGCGGGGGGTGGAGGTGGGGGGCAGTTACTCCCTATAGTTTATCTTTGAATCATAGCATGAACCCCTCTTTGCTCTTCCAGCTCTCCCAACAATGTTGTAACTCAACTTATCATCTTTAATCCCTCTACTTAAAATGTCTAGAGGGGCTTCTGTATTTAGATTGAATTATGACTCAAAAAACAAACAAAAAAATACATCCCAACTCTCTCTCTCACCAGTTCTGGTCCTCTGGTAAGTTAATGGATCTAGCCGGGCCTTGTCAGCCTAGTACCTATCTCAAAGGTTTGTTGTGAATACCTAATGCGAAGAGATGACTCATTGGAAACGACTCTGATGCTGGGAGGGATTGGGGGCAGGAGGAGAAGGGGACGACCGAGGATGAGATGGCTGGATGGCATCACTGACTTGATGGATGTGAGTCTGAGTGAACTCCGAGAGATGGTGATGAACAGGGAGGCCTGGCGTGCTGCGATTCATGGGGTCGCAAAGAGTCAGACACGACTGAGCGACTGAACTGAACTGAACTGAATGGTACACATGGAAAGACCTCTGACAGCACTAGCCTGGAGAAGGAAATGGCAACCCACTCCAGTATTCTTGCCTGGAGAATCCCATGGACAGAGGAGCCTAGTGGGCTACAGTCCGTGGGGTTGCAAAGAGTCAGACACAACTTAGTGACTAAACCACCACTAGCCAGGAAACTTTGACCTGATCAGCAGTATATATGTTAGGACATTTCAGAGAAAGTAGGTTCACTGCCTGTAATTGATATGGAAATCATATCTACATTGAAGTAGCCCTTGAACATAATTAAGTAGGATCATGTGCTTGTTTAAAAGGACAGTGTTAAAAATTAATAAACAGTGTTAGAAAAAATAATGAAAACTGTTATCTCTGCTGTTGTTCAGTTGATCTTGCTAATCTCCAGTGTGACCCCTTGGGCAGTTAGGCTGTAACGTCCATATAATGAAGAAGCGGATAGGTACATACAGCCAATGCATCTTGGCTGATGCCAGTAAACATTAGATTCATTCCAATGTGCAGACCCCCTGCCCACTGAGCAACACTATGCTTATGGAGTGGCTTTCCCAGATGTCTTTGCTTGCAAAGACAGAATGGGATGATATAAGTAACATCAACAACAATAGCTGATATTTTTTGAGTGCTTCCTATGTGCGAGGAATCGTTCTAATGTGTGATTTTATATTAAACAATATCTTCACAATACTCTGATAAGAAGATTTTATTACTATTTTATTACTATCTGAGTTTTACGGATGATGAAACAAAATGGAAGTTGCACCACTAGATCCTAGAGTTTGCTGAAGCTTGGGACAAGGAGAAATGTTCCAGTTGTTTTTGCTTTCATCCCCTGTTTGTTTTCAGATTTTGATCTCAAATTATTTTATTCTTTTTCATGCTTTAGCATGTGTGGAAACACTAAATCAACAAATTTGACGGATGAAAGCTGATTTTGCTTTCTTGAAATATAGATTACATTTCCAGTTGGCTGCTTCAGAAATCCATTTAGTCAGTGGAATTGGTGAGTGGAAGCCCATACAGCCTATATTTAGAAATTCCCTTATCTGTAATTTCTAAAGCAAACCCAGCAGGCTCATTTTTGTCTCTAATTAAGGCTAGCTTTTATCCACTCCACATGACCACCTCTAGCCATGTCTGTCTTTAAATGATGTCACCTCTTTGATGGGACAGCCTTCCATCTAGGTAGCCCAGGACTTGGTTTCTGTCACACTGCAGAGGCTTAGCTTTCTATCCAGACAGTGTTCTCAGTGGAGCCCTATTATGAGAAGGGGCTTAAGCCTGGTGATTCTGAAGGTGAGAAGATCAGCTCCTACCTGGTGTCCTGGTTTCCTGAAGATGCACATAATTATTGGCTGTTCACTCAGGGGTGGGCAGAGTGGGGAATTAATGGAGCACGGATGAGCAATGATGGTGCCTACAACCAAAGCTATTTGCTATGGGCTATTTGTAAAATAGCTAGAAAGCTCAACTTAATTTTCTTGTCCATTTCCAAAGGTTAGAAATGATGTTGTTCCTAGGCAATTTGAAGACTTGGTTAGCATGCCACAAATAAGCAAAGGATAACACTTTGGTTGCCAGTGATAGACCTGTCATGAGTAATGAAACCTGTCCCTCATTCTTCTGGGAAGACTGGAGTGGCTTAACAGCCAGACAAGGGAGTGTGACACATGGATGGGACAAGAGGAGCAAAGGGGATGAGAGAGGAAATACCATGTCCATCTTCCTACCATGTACATGGCCTAAAGAGCACTCACTCTGTCTTATAGTAGTAGTAGTCCCATGATAAAAGCCTTGGAATTCCCAACAGTTTCTAACTCCACTTTATTAAAGCAACTTCTATTTGTTAAAATTCCATGGCCACCAAATAACCCAAAGAGGTTTTCTGTGTCTATTGTTGTAGCATTTTATCCCTGTATAGATGTTTCAAATAATTTGTCCACATGGGGCAAATGGCACACTCCTGAGAATTGGACTCAATTTTCAGACATTCAAGTCTTTTGTCTCTGTCACCTCTCTGACATGTTTTTAATGTCAGTTTACATTTCATTGGACTGGAAAATCTTCTCTTGTAGCTCAAAGTTAGAGACCAAGAACAAAATAATGGAACATTTTCTTTGGCGCTGTAGCTGCATGGGGCTTCCCTGGTGGCTTAGTGGTAAAGAATCCGCTACAATTCAGGAGCCACGGGAGATGCAGTTTTGATCCCTGGGTCGGGAAGATCCCCTGGAGAAGGAAATGGCAACCCCCTCCAGTATTCTTGCCTGGTTCTCCAGGAGAACCAGAGGAGACTGGTGGGCTTCAGTCCATGGGGTCACAAAGAGTTGGACACAACTGAAACGACTTAGCATGCACACAATAGCTGCATACATCATTTTGCAGCAGCGTATGTTTATGTCAGACAAGAACACCATATCTTTGGTGATTTTGTTATTTTTCTTTTACTTCTCATTTGTTTGTTTGCTTTTTAGGCAAATGGAACTAACAGCAAAGGTTAGTCTGAAATACCCATTAACTTAAACCTTGGAATCAATGGGCACCTGGCAAGGAAGGATGCTGGGAAGGGAGAAGTGTAGGACAGTTTTCAATTAAGGGGGCAGCATGGAGAATAATTAAGGAAAACAAATAAGGTAGCCCACCTGCTGTATCTGATTGTCATTGTGGGAGGAGCCTCTTCCTGCTGGGTAAGGCCTATGTGCTGTGCTTAGTCACTTAGTCGTGTCTGACTCTTGTGACCCCATGGACTGTAGCCCTCCAGGCAGCTCTGTCCATGAGGATTCTCCAGGCAAGAATATTGGAATGGGTTGCCATGCCCTCCTCCAGGGGATCTTCCCAACCCAGGGATTAAACCCAGGTCTCCCACATTGCAGGCGGATTCTTGACCAGCTGAGCCACAAAGAAGCCCAATTAAGGCCTATGTTGTTATTCAATCTAGCAGTTTAAAGCAATGAATGTTTATCTCACAGGTTTTGTGGGTTAAGAATTCAGGAGCAATTTAGCTGAGTGCTTCTGGCTTGGTGTCTTTCAAATCATGCTGTGGGCGAGAGCAGAAGTCACTGAAACATGACTGGGGCTGGAGGTTCCTCTCCCAGGCCCGTTCACGCAGCTGTTGGCCAGAAACTGCCGTGGCATGATCTCCTT
>SJYT01027210.1:36398-51603 GCA_006410635.1 Cephalophus harveyi | reverse complement strand
GGACTCGATGGACGTGAGTCTGAGTGAACTCCGGGAGATAGTGATGGACAGGGAGGCCTGGCATGCTGCGATTCATGGGGTCGCAAAGAGTCGGACACGACTGAGTGACTGAACTAAACTGAACTGAAGAGAACAAATTCTCATTGCTCAAAATGAGAAGGCATGGATGAAACCATCTTTAGTACTAATGTGTGCATGCCAAGTTGCTTCAGTCATGTCTGAGTCATGTCTGACTCTGTGTGACACTATGGACTGTGTAGTCTTCCAGGCTCCTCTGTCCATGGGATTCTCCTGGCCAGAATACTGGAGTGGGTTGCCATGTCTTCCTCCAGGGGAACTTCCGGACACAGGGATCTGACTTGCATCTCTTACATCTCCTGCATTGGCAGGCAGGTTCTTTACCATCAGCGCCACCTGGGAAGCCCCTAAGTACTCACAGAATATATGTATTCATGTCATAAACAGATAATATATGATACTAATATGTATATTCATATCATGTTACTTAAAAAAATTAAGTGAATATGTCCAATCAAATTTTAATGGCTTTAATACTTACAGAATAAATCAGTGTTGGACATTGTAGTTTAATCTTTCTTTATGCTATCACAGTCCTTTGCAGCACTTTTCCTGACTTTTGATTCTAAATTATTTCCCTTTTAAACATTTATACATATCCAAATACATAACACTATTTATATATTAAATATACATTTAATTCAGCAACTCCAGGTAATGTGAACTTTATGCTGAATAGAACAGTCAGAAAATAAGCTGTTTGACTGGCAACAAGAACTTTGAGGGAGATGAAAATGAGGAAAGGAGGAAGGGAAGAGAGGGGGAGGTAGAGAAGAAGGAGGGAGATGGAGGAGGTGAGGGAGAAGGAGGGTAAGGACAACAGAGAAGAGAAAGGAGAGAAGAGGAAAAAAAGATTTTTCACCCTTAGTTTATATTACTATAAACTGTTAACAAAACGCAGATTTCTATGTTTAAAATATTTTATATTTCATTCAAGTTTTTCAAGGCAAAGCTATACATAGGGCATGGCATGCATTTCATTGTTAAATTTATAGTAATGAACTTCTTTGCTAAAATTTATGTATAAAATGATTTACATCATGACTTATTTCAAGCACCCAAGAATGCACAAGTGCTCAAAGGTTAAGCCAACATTGTTCTTTCAAAAACATATTTTCACAAATATGGACACTTAAAACAGTGTCCAAAGGACATGGATTTTCTATGATAATAAGAGAATAAAATGCTCTTTACCTGGAAGTTGTAAACACTCCATATACAACTGGATTTTTAGGATCTTTAGAATTCATCAGGAATACATCCTCTGTTTAAAAATAAAATTAGGGAAATTTGCATTTCTGAAGGTTATGGCAAAGCCTGAACAAGTATACTCTATGCAACATCAACATCATTAGCTACTTACGCAATTCATCAAAATGAGTGTCGATGCCATTTGGGCCTGGCACTGAGCAAATGAGACGAGCTTTGAGGAATGTTGTCCATTTATTCACCAGACTTCTGTGGCCCCCAAAGTCATTCTGAATGGAGGGAATAATGGTTTTAAAAACTGCGCATGCAAATGATAATTTAAAATACTAGTTTAATCGTCTCATATCTTTTGTATATGAAACATACACAAAATGCAATTCCTCATTTTTCAAACTGATAAATGAATTTTAAATGACTAGATATAAGTAACTGCATTCTCATCCTACTGTTGGTACAATCTATTCAGTCAAACCTGATTCCAGGAGTGACTTATAATAAATATCCCTTAGCATTAAACAGTCATTGTACTTTTTCCGTTCTGTTACCACTTTGCAATGGACAATATTACTCTTGTGTCTGTTTTGCCTGCTTTAAGTCTCTCTCTCTTACGTCGTAAGATTTTATCCATCTAAGTAACCTGGTTCATGGAAATAAGCACATTTGCACATAGTAGCACTTAATGAGTATTTATTGAATGAAAGAATAACTGCATGCCTCATAACCCATACTCAAAATACAACAGAAAAGCATGCTAAGCATTAAATATTTTTATAAGTTCAAACAGTTGAAACAATTCTGACTTTACAAATAGCATATTGAAAAAAATATCAGAAAAATTTTAGTAAAGAACTCATTTCTTCTAGACTTTTAAAATGGTATTTATGTGCATATTTTTGAAGAAATATCTTTTCCTCAAAATTATAACACTGATTTATATTTTGTTTATATGATTTTATTTAGTATGAAGATTTTTTTTAACCTTTGTAAGTAGTGCTTTTAATGATGCTCTATATTTTGTGGAGGAAAGATTCTCATATATTCATATATCATTTGTATGTTTCCAGATCATTAAAATTTATAATTTTCCAGTAATTTAACATACTAGATAAATAATTATATCATGATTGTGGAACAAAAGAGGTTATGCCCCTCTTCTAAGATAGGGATTTGTAAAATTGCATTATTTTTTAAAAAATAATTTCATTTGAAGACAATAATTGACTTTGTCCTTATGATTTTCTTGAGATGAAAGGTGCTTTAATAATACAATAATAGTTGGCTTTAATCATATTGCATATATACTATATTTTACAGTATAGAGGGTAAGAACAGTACTGTTACCATATGTTCACACTATTTAACCTTAAGTATTTACTGACAAATTTTTTATTCTATCTAACATTATAATGCATCTCACATCCAATTTTGTGCCATACAGTATATGAAAGCTCATAGCTTCAAAATTATGTATGTGTGCTTTGTATGTGCATGCTGAATGCAGTAAATTTATAAAAATAAGCTATAATGTTTTTTCTTTTATATTCATATTTTAGTTATTTCCAACAAAATATATTCATTGAAAACCTACACACTGTAGGAAACTTTACTAGGTGTGAGAATGCAAAAACTATTTTCCAAGGTAATATAAAAGATTATTTCTCTAGAATTTCAAACTAGCATTATTTAATGTACTTGTGAAATAGTATGTGACAATCTCCACCTACATGCTTGACTACAAGGTTATACATAAGCAACTATAATATGTTTTTGACATTTAAATATTTATAATGATCAGGCAGGCTTTTTAGCCATATTTTTATTATATTTGTACAAAGATGGGAAAGAAGAAAAAAACTGTGATTAGACAATGATACTCTCATTTTTTCTTTACCTCACCTTGCATATCTGACCTATTCTAGCGTGAGTGGCTTTTCCAGTGTGTTCTCCATCTATTGCATTTTCACGGAAGAAAAAGTACACTTTGTCATCTTCAGGGTTGTCACTCTCTGGGATGAGGTGGGCACTAATGAACCTTGGATCTGGGAGACAAATTATAGCATATATATTAATTCACAATTGGTAAATAAGATCATTCATTATAGTCTATTTTCAATTTTCTTTTAACTCCTATTTGACATATTTCAAGAGCTAATTTTCCTTGGTTCACTCCTTTTCAGCAGATGCAAACTGTTCTTTATGCATTTTAAAGTATGTTACAGATCACTTGTGTTTCAAAAAATTATTTTTTTCCAATAAAAATCATGAATAGATACAGAAACCCTCAGAGTGACCAGATAATGCAGATGCATTATTGGATATTAAAATATTTTGTAAACTGTAAGAACTATCAAGCATTACTTATTGCCATCATCATTGTTATTCTTTTTTTCAAGCATAAAATAGTTTAAATCACACTAATTGGTCTATTCCACTTTCCAGTAAAAACTGGGTGGGAAGGGAGAGGTGAGATTCCTATAAAACAAAACAAAACAAGTTCTCTCAAGTTGTACCCCATCTCATTAAATGGGATGAGCTCCAAACCCTGGCATCACCCTTGAGTTCACTGTGTCTCCACGAATAGGTCAGTGTGTATCTCTGATACATCACTACTTCTCTAAACCCTCCTATATCTTTTTGAATCACTGGCAGTAAAACACAAACTCCTTACAGTAACGAAGCCATCTATGATTGGTCCCTGCTACTCTTCATGCCTTCTCTTCTACCTATCCTTTCCATACCTTACTCCTAGCCAAGTATACCAATCCCTTCTTGGTTCTCAAATAGGTTCAGTTCAGTTCAGTTGCTCAGTCATGTCTGACTCTTTGCAACCCCATGGACTTCAGTATGCCAGGCTTCCCTGTCCATCACCAACTCCTGAAGCTTATTCAAATTCATGTCCATCAAGTTGGTGATGCTATCCCACTATCTCTTCCTCTGTCATCCGCTTCTCCTCCTGCCTTCAAACTTTCCCAGCATCAGGGTCTTTTCCAATGAGTCAGTTCTTTGCATCAGGTGGCCAAAGTATTGGAGCTTCAGTTTCAGTATCAGTCCTTCCAATGAATATTCAGGACTGATTTCCTTTAGGATTGACTGGTTTGATCTCCTTACAGTCCAAGTGACTCTCAAGAGTCTTCAACATCACAGTTCAAAAGCATCAGTTCTTTGGTGCTCAGCTTTCTTTAATGTCAAAATCTCTCATCCATACATGACTACTGGAAAAACCACAGCTTTGACTATATGGACCTTTGTCAGTAAAGTAATGTTTCTGCTTTTTAATATGCTGTCTAGGTTGGTCATAGATTTCTTCCAGAAAGTTATAATCAAGCAAAAGTGATGATAGAAGATTAAATAAAAACAAAGCAAACAGTATTTTATGCTTATAGATATTCTCTTAAGTTGGTATTTGGGCATGAAAGAAGGCATTATCAAGCATCTCAGAGTGCTCAACCTGGTGCTCTGTGACAACCTAGAAGGGTGGGATGGGATGGGGGCTGGGAGGGAGGCTCCATGTTGAATCATGTTGATATATGGCAGAAACCAGTATAATAGTATAAAGCAATTATCCTCCAGCTCAAAGTAAAGAAGAGTAAATAAAAAAAGAAAACTTTATCAAGCATCATGGTCTGTCTCTAAAATATGCGAGGATAATTATCATCTTACACAAGTGGATTCTAGTGGGAAATCAAGCAAGTTATCATGTATAACATTGTTAAAAGGCCTTCAATCCAATTATCTCTTTAGTACCTGACAGTATACACACAGAGGACTTGGTAGCCAAATTAAATCTGACATAACTTCAGATATGACAAAAAGTAACATTATGCACAGGAAATAATAAACATATTACAATAGAAAAAGAGAATATCAAAGAAAAACAAAGTCAATTTAATGTGACTTGGCTATAAGAAATTTAGATCATTATCTTGAACAAAATATTCACTCTAATTTCAAAATAAATCAGGTCTTTAGTTTATGTTTTCCAAAAATTTAAAAGAAGTCATTATTTTAATATATTGAATTTAGAAAATCTTATATATATTTATTTTTTGGCCGAAACCTTTGCTCACTATTCATTTTCTATTTTTCAGGAGCCCAAAATTTGCCTTTCTCTTCCTTGCCCCTCTCTGTCATTCTCAGTCTATTTCTCTCCTCTCTGGTGAATCCTCCTCTTTATCTAATCCGGTCATTCTAATTGTCTTCCTTATCATGCTAGAAACTTCGTGGCCTCCTAAACCTCCAGTTACCTGCCTATACAACCCCAGAACTTTCCTCTCTCTGTCTTCATACCTAAGCAAGGATGAAGAAAATCATATAGTTTTTGTAAATGGATGTACATACATTCAAACTATTTATCCTAAATGCTAATGTTGCTAAGGGATTATTTTATTTACTTTTAGTGACTCACTTTAGACTTATTATCTGCTGCTGTTTAAAATCATTCTCACTGTCTTCAAAATAACTAATGGATCATCTCTCAATTTATCCTCCAAAGATGGATTATTTATCTGCTATACCACTGAGACCAAAGCCATTTAGTAAGAACTCCCTTCTTTTGCTTTCTTCCCCACTCAATCTTTCTTTACTTCCATTCTGTGGAAGAATGATTGCTCTTCCTTTATATGTCTAAGGCCTCTCTCTATTTGTTCTCAATCCAGTAATCTACAGACTATTGGTTGCTCCAATAAACAATCTCCCTTCTTCATACAATCTCTCACCATTTGTATTTTCATTGATCAAATATTTCCTAAGCACTTGCTCTGTGCTCCTAATTGTGGCGGATCAGGGGAAATGTTTTCTGCCTACATGGTGCTTACTGTCTGTGAGAGAATACCAACAATTAAACACAGAAATTATTAAATTGCACATAATTTGCAAAAATAAAGAGTTTGAAATGACTGTAATGAAAAATGAAGAGAAAACTGATCTTGCTTTGATGGTATTAGGGAAAGTTTTTCTCAGAATAAATGACATACAATTCAAGACCTGAAGAATATCTAGGAGTTTCCCAGGTAGAAGGAACACAGGTGCAAGGTTACAGAAACCACAGGGAATTTTACGCAACAGAGGAGGGAGGTGGTCAGAGATGATGACAGAAAGTTAAGCCAAGGCCACAGTAAGAAGGAAGTTTATTGTTCAGTAGTTTATTTTCCTAATGGCTAAAAGGGAAACCAGTAAAGTATTTTAAACCTAGTAATGACATTATCATGTTTCTATTTTTAGAAGATCATTGGTTTCTGTAGGAAAAAATACATATATACTGAGGCAAGAATGAAGGCAAGAAGATTACTTTGAAGACTGGTGAGAAATTATGGTGATGTGAACTTGTATCACAGAGGAGACAAATGCAGAGACTTTGTGAAAGAAGAAAAAATGGATTATGTTCACTGATAAGACATTGGATATGAGAAGTAGTAAGAAAAATCATGGACAAATTAAAGAAACAGTTGATTTAAACATCTGGTTGGATAAGGATCATTTACTGAGATGGAACAACTGAGGAAGAATAGATTTGAGAGTGGAGAAGGAAGACTAGCCCAGTTTAGTGCATTTTTGGTGGGAGATGCTTTTGAACTTATCCCTTAGATCAGGAGATATAAGAGTTCTTTTCCCATTGGTAGTGTTCTTAGTGTTAATCAACAGGAACCACCTCATCAGCCAATTGATTACTCATCCTCCTTTGGTTGTCATCAGCAATTGGCACAATAAAGCAGTCACATCTTTCCGAAAATTTTTTTTGATTCTCTGGCTTGTGCCTTTTTTTTTTTTTTTTTTTTTAAGACTCTGAACCTCAATTGTTAATCATCTAATCTTCACAATTTCCTTTGGGACTATTTTTCCTAAAACCCTAAATATATATGTTCCTTAAATTTCTTTTCAGACACCTCTTATTTCCTTCTATTCCTATAAATAAAGCCATCTCCTAGTATTTCTTCTACTATTTTAGTATTCTTAATTTTATTATATTTTTAAAGCTTTTTCCTTTGGGAATTTATTCACTTTTGTAGCTTGACGTATCACCAGACTACATCGGCCTTTTTTTTCTTCCTATATTCAATTCTGCATTCCAAAATTTTGGCTACTATATTCTACTTAGATATCTTATTGCAACTTAAATTCATTATGCCCAGCAAAGAACTTGTCAACTTTTCTTTAAAAACTGTTTCTGCTCATACTTTTCCATTTTGGTTAATATGAAGATCAGTACCTAGATATAAATGCTAGTTTACCTTAAATTGCCTCCATCTCCTGCAGGACTTCTGTTTTGTACTCTAAATTTATTTTCAAACGTATTCTTGCTATAATTTTCACTTCTTTTCCCTGTTTTATGGCATTAACTTTGCCAGCAAAACTCAGTCTTCATTTCATTTTACAGTTATATTTTTGGAAAATCTAACTTATACATGTATTATCTATTTCTTCTAAGGCATCTATCCACACAGTGCTACAGAAATAAGTACAAATGCATTTATACTCTGTATTTTTCCATAACAGATTTCAAATGTCATAGGATATGACCACCATAAATCAAGATGTGGCAACCAGAAAGGGCTATAGGGCTGATACTATTCCAGGTCAGTAACATGGCTAAAAGTAGATACTACATTTATCAATACATATGCTCAAGATGGACCATGATTTTGGCTCAGAGCTTTCTAGCAACAAGAGGAAGTGGGAAACCTTGTCAGTTGCATTATTCACAGTCTCTAATATAGACAATAAAGACAAAGGCAAGCCACACCATCCATGGACTAAAACCTTTGACTTATCTTTTAGTAGAACCAACCACAGTTTCCCTTTATTAACTCCTTAGCAAACCCACATATCATTCCAGAAAACACCACATCTACCATCTTCACAGTCATTTAGTTCACATAACATGGAGGAAAATTTGCTTCTATCTCTTCTAAATCATTTAATTCTTTTTTTTTTATGATGCTTACCTTCATTTTTTTAATGACAGGCATTTGTTCATTATTTCTCCCTCTCTTATCTTCAGCTTCTAATAGACCAAAAATTCCCCTAAGTATATTGTGAATCTATCACTGCAGCTACCTAAATGCACCCCCTTATCTCTTCTGCCCTGGCACTCACATTCATGTTTTCCCTGCCTGTGGCCTTACCCTCTTCAATCCACCTTGTACATTCCACCTCCTTTTAACATATAAACTCTTTCCTGGCACCTGGTGCAGATTCCTCAATTAGAATCCATAAAACTCTATTTAATGATGTATTTTCTTTCCTCTTTATTCTTGTAAGCTGATCTCCCTATTTTTCCCCTATTTCTTCCAGTCTAAGCATAATTTCTCAAACAGAACATTGCTCCTGAATGAATAAATGAAGAAATAGATGAATGAATTTGCTGAACTAAAACGTGCAGTTGTTTTTTTTTTTTAAGATATATCACATTTTATTGCTTTTGGACGTAGTTTGTTAAAGCTTGGGAATGAACAGAACTCATCATAGCTTTGACAATGTTTAAGTTCCTGGTTAAAGAAATGTTTAGATGTGTTTATTTAAACTGCAACTATTTCTAAGAGTTATTATACCATAGTGGTTTTTCAAAAGATTCTTCTGAAATGTTATAAATGTTCTTTTAATAGAGAAGAAGCTTTTTGTTTTTGATTGCACCCCTTTGTGTTAGGTAACTAATGTAGTAAAATAGATTACCTGTTTGCAGTTGTTCAAATTTAGATTTCATCAGTAGGATTAAAATATCAGAAAGCATGCCTCTTCATTTTATGAAGCTAAGAATAATGCATATATTAGGAGTCAGAGATTACCACTGTCCTGCGAAACTTCAAGTATTCAATAACTTGCCCTGTCATCAAAAACACTGCACGGAAAAGTTTTACCAAAATTCATTTAGATTGACCTATTTTATTAGTTCTCTTTAGGAATCTAAGAAAATTCCTGGCATTTACAGAGGAAGTTATTCTACTTCCAGTTACTCCCACCAAACGGCAAGCAGAAATGAAAAACCCAAACCCACTAGTTACTTTTTCTTTTAAAATTTGTTTTCTGTAAGCCATTAAATCAGTGATTGCCTATTTCCAGATACAAATTCCTGATTTTAATATGGCCAAGTCCATTGAAAATAACAGACATGCACATACAGGATTTTTAATAATGTAAACAGTTACAATGCCCCTAGATACTTTTCCACATTGCACCTCTGAAAATTGCTCTACTCTGTAAAGTTCACAAAATCCCAAGTGAGAATGATTTAACAAAACCTTTGAGCTTGTACAATTTGACAATATTTCTTGCCATGCGAAGCAGGAAGTTCATGTGGATATATAGTAAAACCTGAACATCAAAAGAAAGGGGCAAAATCCATTTAAGCAAGATCAAAGTGCATTAATCTTGCCAGCATACAACTGCAATGTAAACACTATGAAGGGTAAATAGAGTTGGAAAGATTCTCTCATCTGAATAGCTTTTAAATGGTATGCCTCTGGGGAAGAAACATTGCCTTTACAGGTACTGTGCTACCTTTGCAATGCCCCTGAGCTTGGGATAGAAGCTGAACAAATAATCACATTTAATAATCTTGGGCCAATGCTATCATGTGAAACATGGGGTCTTTAATCATGATAATAGCAATAAATGCTGAGTAAATACACTTTTCTTCTCTTTTCCCCTTTATCTCCTTTAGCACCCCTTGACATTCTTCCACACCTCATCCCACACATGGCATTTCTCGCAAAGTTCACGTTTGGGCACCACCTGCCACTTATAACAGTACCACTCTGTTGAAATATTTTTAGCAGCTGCAAATTAAACTGTCCTTCAGGTGCAATCTCACACTTAATGAAAATGACACCTTGGCATAGGACCTGCGGCTCCCTTTATGATTCATTTTGCATCTTGAGTTTATTTAAATTATGAACACATTTTGCTGCACTCAGGATTAGGATCAGTGTGATTTGCTAGGATGGGCACATTTTCACCAGCATTTGGCTGGACTTCTCCCTTGTACCCACGAGTCCCCAAAGAACAAGAACATTCAAGCAAAACCACAGAAATATTTTTTCTGAAAATGAATCAAACCTACCAGATGATTTAAGGTTTTGGAGTATCTATACTCCAAATGGTATAACATACATTGGTTTTCTAGGACATAAATTACACACAGTTCATTTGGATAGAGGATGGAATTAATGATTATAAACTCTCTTATTCAACTTTAAGAAGAATAGTTTCACACCATGAAACAGACAATCCTCTTGTAAAGTATGTTAGGGGGTTCTAGAGCAGAACAGAAGGAACAAAAGCCAACTGTAGAAACACAGTGCTAATTACCTAATTCTGAATCAGTCCTGACACCATTTATAACAGGACAGGAAGGCTTGAAATTCACCTAGTTCACAAATAAACATATAGACTCTTGTTTTCTTCACATTTGAAATGTGATTCACTGACATTATGATTTATGTATGAAGGAAAATCCTTACTAAATATACACCTTGAATTAACAACATAAAAATAAATTCTTACCTCACTGTATATATATATAAAAACTCTCCTGTGATAGGAGTCAAATAAAAACTGGGTAAAATGAGGCTTTTCCCACGCACTGGACTTGTAACATCAAAAAATTAATAAATGTCAACTAGTCTCAACTTTCTTATCTGTGAGAGGCACATATCTCTGAGGGGTGATGAAAGAATTATATTAGAATATATATACATATATCTACACAAATATATGTCTGTGTGTGTGTATCTATCTATCTACTTCCCTACTTACCTATTTATATTCCTGTATCACAGGCCTTCAAAAACTGCTAGCTTGTATAATTATAGAACATAAAAGTTTAGAAATATACTGTGTAAATATATGTTTAAAAGTTAATGGTAACAAAAACTTAGATTGCTAATGAAAGCAAACAAACAGAAGCTGGATGATAAGGAATCTGTAAACCTGTTATAGGCAACTGAGAAGAACAAAGAGCAGTTGTAAATTATGTAAATTTTAAAACTTCATTTTTAAAAAACAATTAAGAAAAAATATTTCCAATGTCACAGCCTTAGACTTCAAAATACTTTCAAGCTAACTAGCAGGGAAGTTGCTGATAGAGAAAAACTCTCACCAGATGAAGGCCAGCACACCAGGATGGCACCCAAAGTGACTGGTTTCTTTCCCTTTCAGCTCTGATGCAGCATGGGGCAGGGGGGAGGCCCCAAAGAATCAGAAGACCGTGAATGGGAACGTCTAGCACATTGAGAATGCAGGGAATGCAGCATCAGGTCATCTCACATTCTTAGCTAACAGCCTAAGCAGAATGGATATATCATTTTTGGCTATGGAATAGAAAAACCACTGGCTGCCAAGAAATAGGCCTGGAAAAACTTTTGATGCTTAGTTGGCTAGGAAAGTATGAACAGCCCTTGGGATAGTTTAACCCAAAGAAAGGTTCAAAATGAGTCATGCCAGGAAACGGAGAAGAGCTGATTAGAATGGGAAGATGAGCACAAACAGTAAGTGAAAACAAAAGGTACTGGTTACTTTGACCCTTCCTTGTCTTTTTTATATATTGTTCTAAGCCACGCTCATCCCAGAAAGAAATCTGACATTAAGACCCAACAAATGTTCAAAATGCAAACTAGAAACTGGCAAAGCTAGGATGTGAACAAGATCCGAGTTTTTACTGTTCCAAGCAGCATCAAATATTTATACCAATGTATTTTGTAATTTTTGTAATATGTATCTAAGTTGCATATGCACATACGTGATTTGGTTACTGTTTACTATTTTAATAAAGAGATTAGCTTTGTTAATTAAAAATTAGTATAAAAGCTTGATGCTTTCTACTACTTCAGACTCCATAAAGGCATTCAAGGACTTCACTATTCAGCCCCCCTGCTATATAATTCAAGGCTCACCTCACATTGCATTTTCATCTGTATCCTCCTGTTATCATTCTGCATTCTTGAAACTTTCACTCTTAAATGACTGTATTTATGTAAATTCTATATGAAGAGTCATGCCAATTTTTTAAGATCTTTTACTAATATTTTCCAAAAGTACTTTCTTTAAATTCTTCAAGTGGAAATTTGTCTTCTGGATTCTGACAATATTTTGCTTAGATTTCAGTTAAAATTGTTAAACCATCTCACCTGCCCTAGATATTCTTTACAATTTCTTCATAAAGTTTTTTTGAGGCAGGGCTCTGTCATTCATCTTCAAATCCTAATTCTTAAGATAGTATATGTTACCATTTAAATTCTTGCTAATTTGAACTCAACTGAACACTCTTCTATTTTTGTAACTGTTTTACAGTTTGTAAACTGCCTTCACACAGGTGATGGCAGAGTAACTGCACGAAGGATGCAGTAAGAGGCTGGCACAACCTTTGGCTAAGCTTTCCCACTGACTAACTGTGTGGCCCTTAGCGCATTACTTCACATATCTGTTTCAAGTTCTCATCATAAGGTGAGAATATGGTGAGGCTATAAAGCTCAAATGACCTAATGGTTTTAAAACACATGGACATAGAACAACATGCCATGTGAAATAAGAGCTATCATTGTTTTCCAAGTATTGGTTACCCCTGCTTCAAAGTTAGCCATGTGCTGTTCTACAGAAATCATTTAAGAAGGGCACCATTGAAGTTAAAAAAAAAAAAAAAAGAATATCTTTGAAAAAGACAAAAGTGGAAAATAAAGGGCACAAACAAAGGGCAAATCAACAGCTCCTTCCCCCCACCCCCCGCCCCCGACATCACTTGGTCATATGAAAGAGACAAAATGAGTCAGACACTAAAATATCAGCAGCCACGTGTTTCTCCATACAAACTTAGATAAAGACACATGAATTCAAAAAATTCAAAAGGAGGTTTGATTCTCAATGTTGACACTTAACAGCTATATTCCCCATGAAGCAAAACTGGATGTGCTGCAACATTTTTAGGTTCTCCCTTGTACTTTCTGTCGACAAATTTATACCATGAGTGTACTCATCACCTTTGCAATTACTGAATGATTATTGTTTTTAATCACATTATATATAGGTAAGATTACAGATGTGTATAATCATTATGAATTAAGACTATTTTTCTGCTAAAAGAATTTTTTTGAGTAACAAAATATTCAGAAACGTATCACTCCCATAGTTGCTGCCTCTCACTTTCATTCATATATATATATATATATATATATCCATCTTAATCAGTTTGATTCCCCAATTATCGGGATATTCTTTTGTGCCTGAGCAGCACTTCTGGGCTGAAGCACATTCAGCTTCTCAGAATAACTCACTATCTCCATCATGTCCACACTTGTTTCAACTGGAAGCTCATCTTTCTCAATGCCACCACATTTCTTTCTCCTTACTCTTCACCAATATTTAGTCAGTCATCAGGTTTTATTTCCATCTCTCTCCTAAATATTTTTATATCTATCTTTATTCTTCATGTCTTAATTTAGGTCCTTAAAGTTCTTCCACCCTTTAATAGCTTTCTGAGTTTCTTGTTATCAGTCTTACCTCGCTACATTTTTTTCTTCTATACAACACCAAGCGGCTTCATCAACATTCAGTTTGTTTTTGTCAATCCATTGTTTGACATTCTCCTTGATACAGTTTTGGTTAGAATATAAATTGTTCTGGCCATTTTTTATAAAGCCACACACACACCTACCCTATCACTTCCCAGGTGGCTCAGTGGTAAAGAATCCACCTGCCAAAGCAAGAGACACAGGAGATGTGGGTTCAATCTCTGGGTCAGGAAGATCCCCTGGAGGAGGAAATGGCAACCCACACCAGTATTCTTGCCTGGAAAATTCCATGGACAGAGGAGCTTGGTGGGCTACAGTCCAGGTGGTCGCAAAGATTCAGACACGACTGAGCGACTGAGCACACAGGCTTACCTACCCCGTGATCCAGTCATTCAGTTCCTTGCTTTTTAACTGAGAGAGATGAAAACTTATATGCTCACAACTAGACGTGAACAAGAATGGTTATGGCAGTGTCATTAAGCTGAGGTGTCTATCAGTACAACAGATAACAGGATGGGTGTAGCCCAAACAGGTAAAATTTCCCAGAATCATTTGAAAAGACCCTGATGCTGGGGAAGATTGAAGGCGGGAGGAGAAGGGGATGACAAAGGATGAGATGGTTGGATGGCATCACCCACTCAATGGACATGAGTTTGAGTAAGCTCTGGGAGTTAGTGATGGACAGGGAGGCCTGGTGTGCTGCAGTCCATGGGGTCACAGAGTTGGACGCGACTGAGCGACTGAACTGAACTGAATTTCCCAGAAATAATAAGAAACAAAATACTAATATATGTAATGATATGGATGAATTTCAAAAATATTAAAATAAAGGAGCATGTATTGTGTAATTCCATTTATGAGTTTCTCAACTAGGCAAGAATAATTATTATAAAAAATTCAGAATAGTGGATTCCTCTGGGGACAAAGGTATGGGGATTGATTAGGAAAGGGCAAGAGAAAACTTTCTGGGGTGTTTCTAACCTTAATTGGCATTTAGGGTACAGAAGTATTTCATGTGTCACAACTCAATGTGTACTACACTTGTTATTAGTGTATTTCATTGTATACAAATTTCACCTCAATAGAAAAAAATAAACAATATTGAACTTGAATCACTGTTAATCATTTGAGAATTGTGTGCTGATGTCTGAAATCTATTTTGAATTGACACAAAAAAGATGGTTGATGAAGAAAAATGGATGAATAGATATGTGATAAATTATAGAAAACTGTAAATTTGTAGAATACAGGTTGAGAACAACTGTGCATCACTATAAAATTCTTTCAAATTTCCTGTATATGAAAATTTTTCTTAGAAAAATAATTTAAAACTACTTCTATGTCTCTGAAACAAAACGTACTATGTTTATCTTAACTTTCTGTTAAGGTGTGCTAAAACACATATAAGGCTGTCTCTTATA
>SJYT01027210.1:0-23201 GCA_006410635.1 Cephalophus harveyi | reverse complement strand
ACTCCTTTTCCTATTTGGAACCAGTCTGTTGTTCCATGTCCAGTCCTAACTGTTGCTTCCTGACCTGCATACAGATTTCTCAAGAGGCAGGTTAGGTGGTCTGGTATTCCCATCTCTTTCAGAATTTTCCACAGTTTATTGTGATCCACACAGTCAAAGGCTTTGGCATAGTCAATAAAGCAGAAGTAGATGTTTTTCTGGAACTCTCTTGCTTTTTCCATGATCCAGTGGATGTTGGCAATTTGATCTCTGGTTCGTCTGCCTTTTCTAACACCTGCTTGAACATCTGGGAGTTCACGGTTCACGTATTCCTGAAGCCTGGCTTGGAGAATTTTAGCATTATTTTACTAGCATGTGAGATGAGTGCAATTTGCCATAGTTTGAGCATTCGTTGGCATTGCCTTTCTTTGGAATTGGAATGAAAACTGACCTTTTCCAGTCCTGTGGCCACTGCTGAGTTTTCCAAATTTGCTGGCATATTGAGTGCAGCACTTTCACAGCATCATCTTTCAGGATTTGAAACAGCTCAACTGGAATTCCATCACCTCAGCTAGCTTTGTTCATGGTGATGCTTTCTAAGGTCCACTTGACTTCACATTCCAGGATGTCTGGCTCTAGGTGAGTAAATACACCATCATGATTATCTTGGTCGTTAAGATCTTTTTTGTATAGTTTTTCTGTGTATTCTTGCCACCTCTTCTTAATATCTTCTGCTTCTGCTAGGTCCATGCCATTTCTGTCCTTAATTGAGCCCATCTTTGCATGAAATGTTCCCTTGGTATCTCTAATTTTCTTGAAGAGATCTCTAGTCTTTCCCATTCTGTTCTTTTCCTCTGTATCTTTGCATTGATCACTGAAGAAGGCTTTCTTATCTCTTCTTGCTATTCTTTGGAACTCTGCATTCAGATGTTTATATCTTTCCTTTTCTCCTTTGCTTTTCACTTCTCTTCTTTTCCCAGTGATTTGTAAGGCCTCCTCAAACAGCCATTTTGCTTTTTTGTATTTCTTTTCCATGGGGATGGTCTTGATCCCTGTCTCCTGTACAATGTCACAAACCTCCATCCATAGTTCATCAGGCACTCTATCATATCTAGTCCCTTAAATCTATTTCTCACTTTCACTGTATAATCATAAGGGATTTGATTTAGCTCATACCAAAATGGTCTAGTGGTTTCCCTACGTTCTTCAATATAAGTCTGAATTTGGTATTAAGGAGTTCATGATCTGAGCCACAGTCTGCTCCTGGTCTTGTTTTTGTTGACTGTATAGAGATTCTCCATCTTTGGCTACAAAGAATATAATCAATCTGATTTTGGTGTTGACCACCTGGTGATGTCCATGTGCAGAGTCTTCTCTTGTGTTTTTGGAAGTGGGTGTTTGCTATGACCAGTGCATTTTCTTGGCCAAAGTCTGTTAGTCTTTGCCCTGCTTCACTCTGCATTCCAAGGCCAAATTTGCCTGTTACTCCAGGTATTTCTTGACTTCCTACTTTTGCATTCCAGTCCCCTATAATGAGAAGGACATCTTTTTTGGGTGTTAGTTCTAAAAGTTCTTGTAGGTCTTCATAGAACCATTCAACTTCAGATTCTTCAGCATTACTGGTTGGGGCATAGGCTTGGATTACTGTGATATTGAATGGTTTGCCTTGGAAATGAACAGAGATCATTCTGTCATTTTTGAGATTGCATCCAAGTACTGCATTTTGGACTCTTTTGTTGACCATGATGGCTCCTCCATTTTCTAAGGGATTCCTGCCCACAGTAGTAGATATAATTGTCATCTGAGTTAAACTCACCCATTCCAGTCCATTTTAGTTTGCTGATTCCTAGAATGTTGATGTTCATTCTTCCCATCTCCTGTTTGACCACTTCCAATTTGCCTTGACTCACGGACCTGACATTCCAGGTTCCTATGCAATATTGGTTTTTACAGCATCAGACCTTGCTTTTATAACCAGTCACATCCACAACTGGGTATTGTTTTTTCTTTGGCCTCATCCCTTCATTCTTTCTGGAGCTATTTCTCCACTGATCTCCAGTAGTATATTGGGCACCTACTGACCTTTGGAGTTCCTCTTTCCATATCCTATCATTTTGCCTTTTGATATTGTTCATGGGGTTCTCAAGGCAAGAATACTGAAGTGGTTTGCCATTCCCTTCTCCAGTGGACCACATTGTGTCACGTCTCCACCATGCCCACCCGTCTTGGGTGTCCCCACAGGGCATGGCTTAGTTTCACTGAGTTAGACAAGGCGGTGGTCCTAGTCTGATTAGATTAGCTAGTTTTCTGTGATTATGGTTTCAGTGTGTCTGCCCTCTTGCAACAACTACCGTCTTACTTTGGTTTCTCTTACATTGGACGTGGTGTATCTCTTCACTGCTCCAGCAAAGGGCAGCCACTGCTCCTTACCTTGGACGAGGGGTATCTCCTCACCGCCGCCCCTCCTGACCTTGAAGGTGGAAACTAATTACTTTCTGGTCGATAGTAAACATTAAACACATTTTAGCTATTATCATGCATATATTTTATAAATTTTCCAATTTATTCTATGAAATATAGCTCACATGGATAATGTGTAGCATGACATTTCACAGTTGTGTGCTATGAATAATAATTTAGAAATATGAAAACTTCTGACAGAACTTAGAGAAGTACTATCAGCCATATTTCTTTGTGTGTCATAGTACTTATCAAATATAGAGTATTGCAATTGGAGCTGGACACCTGGTCTTTCTGGGTGGCTCAGTGGTGAAGAATCTGTCTGCCAATCAGGAGATGTTGATTTGAACCTTGGGTGAGAATGATCCTCTGGAAAATGAAATGGCAACCCTCTCCAGTATTCTTTCCTGGGAAATCCCATGGACAGAGGGGCCTGTGGGGTCTACAATCCACGAGTCACAAAAAGAGAAAGATATGACTTAGTTATTAAACAATGATAACACTAAGACGTAATAAGGATATGTGATTAAGATCATAAAATTTTTCATGAGTAGAAGTACAGGAAGCATATATCAACTCAGTTCAGTCGCTCAGTTGTGTCTGACTCTTTGTGACCCCATGAATCGCAGCACGCCAGGCCTCCCTGTCCATCACCAACTCCGGAGTTTACCCAAACTCATGTCCATTGGGTCAGTAATGCCATCCAGTCATCTCATCCTCCATCGTCCCCTTCTGTTCCTCCCCCCAATCCCTTCCAGCATCAGGGCTTTTTCCAATGAGCTAACTCTTCGCATGAGGTGGCCAAAGTATTGGAGTTTCAGCTTCAGAATTAGTCCTTCCAATGAACACCCAGGAATGATATTTAGGATGGACTGGTTGGATTTCCTTGCAGTTCAAGGGACTCTCAAGAGTCTTCTCCAACACCGCAGTACAAAAGCATCAATTCTTTGGCACTCAGCTCTCTTCACAGTCCAACTCTCACATCCATACATGACTACTGGAAAAACCACAGCCTTGGCTAGACGGACCTTTGTTGGCAAAGTCATGTCTCTGCTTTTGAATATGCTATCTAGGTTGGTCATAATCTTCCTTCCAAGGAGTAAGCGTCTTTAAATTTCATGGCTGCAATCACCATCTGCATTGATTTTGGAGCCCCCCAAAATAAAGTCAGACACTGTTTCCACTGTTTTCACATCTATTTGCCATGAAGTGATGGGACCAGATGCCATGATCTTAGTTTTCTGAATGTTGAGCTTTAAGCCAACTTTTTCACTCTCCTCTTTCACTTTCATCAATAGGCTTTTTAGCTAGTTTAATTAAAATTGACAATAAGAAACATTCTATGGGAAGTCTCTAATAATTCTTTACATGTATCCCATTATATTAATATATATGAGTCATTGTTTTGGGCCTAACCAAATTGTCTTTGGTAAAGAATATGCCTGTAATGGCAGGAGATCAAGTTCAATCCCTTTGTCTGGAAGATCCCCTGCAGAAGGAAATGGCAACCCACTACAGTATTCTTGCCTGGGAAATCCCATGGACAGAGGAGCCATGTGGGCCACAGTCCATGGGGTCACAAGGAATCGGACATGACTGAAAGACTTAACAGCTTCAGTTAAATTGTCTTTAGCCTATATGCAGAGCAATAATGCATGTGAATAATGGTATCAAGAGAGCAAAGTGTTCTTCTGTAAGTAATTTTATACAATATAAATATATTAATTTCTAATTTTGCTTGTTATCATCTATGCTTAATATTGTATTTACATTTTCATGTATGCATTTATCTGTGTCACTTCATCATTGTTGTTGTTGTTCAGTTGCTCAGTTGCATCTGATTTTTTGTGACTCCATGGACTACAGCACACCACACCTATCTGTCCTTCACAATCTCCCAGAATTTGCTCAAACTCATGTCCATTTAGTTGATGATGCCATCCAACCATTTCATCCTCTGTTGCCACCTTCTCCTCCTGCTCTCAGTCTTTCCCAGGGTCTTTTCCAATGAGTAGGCTTTGGCATCAGGTGGCGAAAATATTGGAACTTTAGCTTCAAAATCAGTCCTTCCAATGAATATTCTGAGTTGATTACCTTTAGGATTGACTGGTTTGATCTCCTTGCTCTTTGTCATAGAAGAATTATAATTCAGACCATTTATAAACCAATATATAT
This sequence comes from Cephalophus harveyi, assembly GCA_006410635.1. Taxonomy (NCBI): domain Eukaryota; kingdom Metazoa; phylum Chordata; class Mammalia; order Artiodactyla; family Bovidae; genus Cephalophus; species Cephalophus harveyi. The sequence continues at coordinate 18,587 of SJYT01027210.1, read as the reverse complement.
ATATATAACACAATTATTTATATACTGTTAAATTTAGGATGTGAAACAAATACAATTGCTTCCGCCTCTAAATAACTCTTATACTTTTATTGTGGTATTTACCAAACTACAGTTCAAATAATGTATCTGTAGCTCTGTGTCTGAGGACTTGTAAGGCAATGATTTTTTTCTTATTCATTGTGCACTGCATTTAAAAAATACTAGGCTTGTTGTGTATGTTTTAATTTACATATAGTAAATTAAACCTTCTTAATGTATAATTTCTGTCTCTTATACACATCTAGATGTGTATAAGAGACAGGTACAAGATCAATGCACAAATATCAAGCATATATCAGCAATGAACAATCCCAAAAGAAATTTCAGAAAACCAATTATACTTAAAATAATATCCAAAAGAATAAAATGCATAAGAATAAAGATAACAAAGGAAGTGAAAGACTGGTACACTAAAACCTGCCTAACAGTGGTGGAATAAGTCAAAGAAGATCAGAATAAATAGAATGACTCTTTATATAGATGAAATGGAAGACAATATTGTTAATATAACAATACTCTCCCTGTCTACAGATACAATGAAATTTGTATCAAAATCTCAGTGGCTTTTCTTATAGAAATAGAAGGTAACATGAATTGCAGAGTAATTCTAAAAAGAAAAAATGGATGGAATCACACCTTGCAATTTCAAAACTAACTACTAAGATATGGTAATCAAAACAGTGTGATACTAGTACTAGGACAGACATATATATCAATGGAATAAAATCAATGTCCAAAAATAAATATGTACCTCTATTACCAACTGATATTTTGATAAAGTTGTCAAGAGTATTCCATGAGGAAAGAATGATCTCTTCAACAAGTGATTCTGATAAACTATATATTCATATGGAGAATAATAAAATTTGACTCCTACTTTAAACCTTATATAAAAATTAATTCTAAATGGATTAATGACCTGGATATAAGGACTAAAATTATAAATAACTTAGAAGAAAACATAGAGATAAATCATGGTTTTGAATTTGGTAGCAAAATCTTAAATATGATAACATATTACTCAAGACCCTGACGCTGGGAGGGATTGGAGGCAGGAGGAGAAGGGGACGACAGAGGATGAGATGGCTGGATGGCATCACCGACTCGATGGACATGAGTTTGGGTAAGGTCGGAGTTGGTGATGGACAGGGAGGCCTGGAGTGCTGCGATTCATGGGGTCACAAAGAATTGGACACGACTGAGTGACTGAACTGAGGTGATTCCTCATATTAGTTGCATTTGTCTCCATTTAATTTCAGTGCCTGCAAGTCTGTGTTCACAACAGTGAAATGGGCAACATTCAGAGAAGAAAAGTAATTGAGGAAAACAAAGATATTCTGCTTGGAACAATTAGACAAGAGCTCTGCCTTCAATCTTCACCTATTTAAATTGAGAGTCCTACCAGAGAATCAAAGTGATCCCTTTATGTGGAAATGGTCTAATTTATAATATTAATATATTGTCCTCAAAAACAAGATTTTTATTTACTAATGCCAACAGTTTTTTCTTTAATATTACAAAATATCAGTAGATATTTATATTGATATGTTAAGAAAAATTATGGCTAGGATTTTCTTTACAAATATTTAATTTCCAACCAAATGTATTATTTCTTTTGTATTGAAAAATAATTCACCATACATGGAAGTATATGTCTTTAGGGCTCAAATTAAACTCAAGTGAGATCAGTGATATTTTACTGGCTACCATAACTTGTATTTTTCTTCTAGGAAAACTGGGGTGCTGCCAATTTATGTTGTTCAGTAAAAAGTCAACAAACAACAAATAAGAATTTGAGAGTTTATTATGAATATATTATCCTGCTTGATTGACTCACTTTGCTGTTTGCTTTAAATATGGTAAAAAAGGAATGTAATGAACTATACATTACAAGTACTGACCATGCATTTATTGATCTTAAAATTTATACAATGCCTCTAACCTTATTCAGACTTAGATTTTTTTTTTTTTAATGTCCAAAATGAGTTTGGGCCAGATAATATTCTAATTCTTTACTAGCCTAGCTCTCTACAATTCTTAAGGAAAAATGAGTGATGATGTATTCTTATCAGACAAGAATTTTACTTCTCAAATAATATGTAATTATTAAGAAATTGTTCCAATCATTTCAACAATGTATTTCAGAAAGATTGCAAAGGCTTCTGGTTCTGTAATGCTTTGAAGAAGGGACTCAAATAAGTTTGAGAGATAGCTAAAATGCCTATTAATATTTTATAGCCTTAGATAAGTTCTGAAATATAAAAATCACCTAACTTTATTCAATTTATTATAATCTAAATATTTTGAAAGGAGACTTAAACCCTGTGACACAAACCCAACATCCCTTCAGGTCAAGCGGTGACTTGCAATTACATTCCCAGAATCAAAAGCTTGTATTTATGTTTCAAGACATTTGGTATTCTACTTTTTCCAAAGTATACTTTTTATACCTGTTTAAGAATATCAATGATAATTTTAAGATAATTCACAAAATTGAAGACAATGATATTTAAAATTGATAACAGTAGCACAAATTAAAAAAAAATTATTGATTTTGACATAGTTCTATTTTAGGACTATTATATGTCCTATTATTTGCCTATTAAATGTCCATAGACATATCCCATTGATATAAATTCTGTTGAAAATCTTTATTTCTCTGTTCTTTCCTTCCTTTTTTTCATTCCAACTTCCTTTCCCCTCATCTGTCTTCTTTCCTGCTCTTACCCTTCATCATTCTTCTTCCCCTCCTACCTTGTCTTTCCTTCTTTCTTTACTTTTTAAACATTTATTGTGATTCATTGGTATCTCATCACTTCATATTCAAGGCACTCAGGGTAAAATGATGAACGAAACCAGTATGGCTTATGTTCAACTGAAATGAACATCCTAGTGAAGGGTAAAAACAAACAAAAAGTGTAAGTAAAAAAATCTGATATTACACAATTTGGTAAACATTGTGAAAGGACCTAAGTGAATAATGAAAATGGAAAATAACAATGAGATCCTCTCTTCTAACAAAAATGATATTTTAACTGAAATGTAATGAATAAGAGAATCTAGATCTGCAAATGTTTAGAGAAACAGAATTTCAGATATAAGAGCAGCATCTAAAAACATCTTGATTTGAGAAAGAGTTTCAGATGTGTATAAGAGACAGACTATTCACAATCCTAATAATTTAGAATTAAGATCAATGCAGCACTATTTGGAATTTGGTTAAAATATCAAAATTTTACATCCATTGAAAGATGTCACATTTCTGAATTCACTTAATCTTTGAAAACATACTGCAATACTCACTATATCTGATTTTTTGGAACCATCTTTCCTAAGACATTTTTCCACATGCAATTAGTTACCTAAATAAATATTTTTCACAAGCACAACTAATCTCTTCATAAATATTTCATTTGTACCAAAATAGGCAAATTTTATTATTCTATATCCCAAGGCATGGCATAGTCTCTGGTACTGGGTAAATACTAAACAAATACTTGTTAAGTTAATCAAAGTATTGGATTTACTCCAATGCTTTGCCCACCTGATGCCGAGATCCAATTCACTGGAAAAGACCCTGATGCTGGGCAAGATTGAAGGCAGGAGGAGAAGGGAATGACAGAGGATGAGATGGTTGGTTGGCATCACTGATTCAATGGACATGAGTTTGAGGAAGCTCTGGGAGTTGGTTATTGCTAAAGAAGCCTGGCATGCTGTAGTCCAAGGGGTCACAAAGATTCACATGACTGAGTGACTGAACTGAACTAAACTTAAAATCGATCAAAATTAGATAATTAATTTCTATGAAGGCCTACTTACAGATTGCCAAGAAATGAGTAAACTTCACTACTCAGTGTTTTTAACCATATATAAGTATTTAAATTAAGCTCTCAGTCAAGGTTAGATCTTGAAAATTAAAGCCACCTGTACTAATATTGGTCAGTATTGTTTTGCTTAAGTAGTGAGGCAATGTGAAATACATTTTCCTCATGTGTTTCAAACTTTCCAAAAGATACTAGATAGTAAAAGAAAAAAAAAATATGATTTCATATAAAGCCTAACAACAAGAATACTTATTTGTCATAATATTAGAGAAAGCAGGGTAGAGAAATTGGAATACAAAACATAAGTAAATTTAGTTTTCTCTATTAGCATAGGTGAGGGACAAGAATTAAAACTATAATTTATCCATGGAGTAAAAGAAAAAACAAACCTTTGCTTCAAATCAGTTTTAATTCTTGCATAGATGTAGTAACAACTTTAATGCATTGATGGAAAAACAGTTTAACACTTAAATAGGAGCAAATGGGTTAGAATTCTCATTTGAAGTGCCATTTGCAGTACTCAAAGGAACTTAACATTTGGCTGAAAAAGCACACACTGCCATTCAACTAGAGTGCTGTAAAACTTCTGGCAGGCAAAAATGGCATTATTACTACTGTTATCATCATTATCATCATCATCATCATCATTATTATGAAAGAGGGCACTCATCCGCCCCCTAGGAATTCTAACATGGATATATTCCAGCTTGTATGAATTGTGCTGTACATTAAAAAAATGAATAAATGAAAGGATGAGAAAGTAGCTCCAATGTTTTATTACCTTAAAATCTGGGACTATAAAGAGACCTTAACTTTACAATGTAAAATTACGGGAGAATAAAATGGCACAATGTGCAGTAATTTACAATCTATTTAGTATGCGTCAAGTTATAAATCTGTTCTTCAATAGATTTCTCACTATTGGAATGAGCCTTTAATTTTAATGTTTATGTTTGTTCCTCTATGCTGTTCCTTAAGGAATTGTTTTAATAAAATTTCACAATACTCAAAGATAAGTTTGACCTGGTTGAATCATAGCACTTTATATATATGTGAAAAACCACAATTTGTCAATATATTCAGGCTGAAATATTCAAAACCTGGTAAAAGCTAAAAGGTATAGGAAAATTACACATTTGAGTTCCTTTATTGACATTTACCTTAGCAAATATCAATTTTCATATTTAAGGGCCTACTGAAGAAAAATAATTTTGCATTTAGGTGCCAAATTTGGTGTCTGAGTTGAAACAATGGTTTCTATTTTGGAGAATGTTCAGTATTTCTATAGTGATCCTCAGCATTTCTCAAGGTTATTTGAAGAATAGAAAGAAATCCTTGAACTAATGTATTTATTTTTTTGTGCTAGAACCGTAGCTAGAATATAGTATGTAGTGTGATGTGTGTTTCAGAGACCTCTAGCACATTGTGTTTTTCATAGTTTATCTCCTTAGAACACAGCTGTTTCACATAGTTTCTAGACTGTTAATGTTTTTCTTCAGCAACATTATTCCAGAAATGTTTGAAACATTCTCAAGTAATGCACTGAACAGAGTGTACAATCAGATATTTATGACACGATGAAAAGAGCAATGAAAACTGAAATGCTTTATCTCCACTGCAAAGAATACTTGCTATAGGTGAATCGTGTTAAATTTGACAAAGAATAATTTCTACCTGATACTGTGAAAAGATCCACAGGGACATTTTAAAGAGGGGAAAGAAAGTGAAAATATTTTTTGCTCCAGGGTAGAATTTAGTTGCCTGAAAACTACCAAAGAAGTGCTTAAAATATACTTATTTTTATTTTAAGTGAATAAAACATATAGTTTCATTGAGCAAAGCATATATTGGTCCCTTCCCAGAGAAATCAGCCAAGTCTGAGGAAAACTATTTGAAACCTATATGGAAAATATTTTAGAAGACAAAGTAGAGACCACAAAACAAAACAAAGAAAACAAAAAAATAGACCTTAGGTATTAAAAAAAAAAAAGGTAAGTGGAAATATTAGCCGACAAAAAAGAAGGGAAAAGATGAGATAATTTTATGTCTGTGTTATCTGTCCTTATTTGTGTGAAGAGATGTACAACTACTAACATTTGCTAAACTGCTACTTTGTTGTTGTTGTTCAAATATGCATGCTTATATATATTCTTGGATATTTAAAGCCTTTTCTCTTTAGAACTAAAATATTATTTCTACTTTGACTAATGTCCAATTTGTTAATTATTAAACAACTAGTACTGATTAATCACATATTGCCTAAAGTAATCTGGGTTTACCAAGTGGCACTAGTGGTAAAGAACCCACTTGCCATTGCAGGAAATATCTGGGTTCGATCCTTGTGAAAATTGCAAATATCCTTTGGAGGAGGGCATGGCAACCCATTGCAGTATTCTTGCATGGAGAATCCCATTGACAGAGAAACCTGGCAGGCTACAGTACATATGGTTGCAAAGAATCAGACACAATTGAAACATCTTATTCAGTTCAATTCAGTCGCTAAGTCGTGTCCGGCTCTTTGTGGCCCCATGGACTGCAGCACACCAGGCTTCCCTGTCCATCACCAACTCCCAGGGCCTACTCAAACTCATGTCCACCCCATCCGTGATGCCCTCCAACTATCTCATCCTCTGTCATCCCCTTCTCCTCCCGTCTTCAATCTTTCCTGGCATCAAGGTCTTTTCCGATGAGTCGGTTCTTTGCATCAGGTAGCCAAAGTATTGGAGTTTCAGCTTCAGCATCTGTCCTACCAATGAATATTCAGGACTGATGTCCTTTAGGATTGATTGGTTGGATATCCTTGCAGTCCAAGGGACTCTCAAGAATCTTCTACAACACCACAGTTCAAAAGCATCAATTCTTTGGCACTCAGCTTTCTTTGTAGCTCAATTCTCACATCCATACATGACTACTGGAAAAACCATAGCTTTGACTAGACGGACATTTGTTAGAAAAGTAATGTCTCTGCTTACACCTAAAGTAATAAAAATTGATGCTTTTGACAAATTACATTTCCACAAACTTTAAAAATGTTGATTTACTTACTCAAAAATACTTTTCACTATTTGATGGCCATTTCAATGCTATTAAATTTCATGTTTTAATGTTTTGAACCCCTTAAGTAACAATATAAAGTAACACAATGATTATAATTGCCATTAATATTTCTATATGAAATCCAGAGACAAAGGTACACATGCTAGGGATTTAGTTTCTTTAGTATACTTAAAAATATGTATTCTTATTTATATGACAAATTCTTATTTTATTTATATTTTTATTTTATGTCTTACTAATTTAAGAGTTATCTCTGAGATTCCATAACCAATGAAATTGGAAAGAAAGTCGAAAATCTGTAGCCAGGGCTCAAGGATTTTATAAACCTTTCACTAGTTCTAATCAAGTACTTTGCGCCAAGGTAAGGACTTATTTCTGACTCTTTGGAATAGGTCCCCAACAAGGGTCCTTCTTCCAGCTGTGGCTCCAGCCAATAGAAGAAGACAGAGTTCAGTTCAGATGCAAAGGACAGTGTTATTCTTCCATCTCAGGATGAAGAGGTATGAGCTTAGACTCTAGTGTATGCACTTTCCTTGAGATTGTCCTACAGGGTTCTGGTCAGTGGAGGCACGAAAGAGTCCTTGCTGTCCGGCCCAACACAGCAGGTGGTCACCATCTTGACATGAGATGTCCTGCACAGCGTTTCTGCCAATAATCAACCAATTTGGGGTGTTAAGCACAGTGGTTTTACACTGGGAATGCTAATCTGGCATGTTTGGTGCAAAGAGTCTTTACAGGGCATATTACAAGGGAATTAAACCAAGAACAAAAGAAAAAGTGAGACCTTATCACCTAGTTCCCATCTTATTTTCCCTAGCCCACCAAGGATCCTAGTGGGCTTTGCCAGTGACAGAGAAAGGCTTTGATTTGTTATAGTTAGACATGGCCCATTGCTTGTGGAGATGTCAAATTGTTTACCTGATACACAGGAAGTATGTGACTGCTGGATTTTATGGTAAATCTGTTTAAATTCACAAGGAATTTTAAAAAGTGTCTGCTAAAGTCACCACATCATTTAACATTGCAACTATTAATCAGTGAGAGGTTCTTTTGCTTTGCATCCTCATTAGCACTTGGTATTGTTTGAATTTTAAACTTTCTTTTAGGTGTGTAGTGTGTGTGTAGTGCATCACATTAATGTTTTAATTTGCATGTAATTAATAACATACTATATTGAATATGGTTTCATGTCTTACTTGGCATCTGAATATATTTTTTGGTGAGATGTCTTCAGTTATGTTTTGATTTTGTGATCCTATCCTTCAGGTTTTTTGTTTTGTTTTGTTTTGTTTACTTTTTGGGAGGTTATCATTTCTCTACCGTACATGCTTATATGAGTAACATGCAAGTAATATTCATCCATTTCAAGTGAGTCTGTCCTAAAAGTTTCAGGTTGGTTAAACCTTAAATATTTTATTCAATTGTCAATGAAGAAAATACAACTTTTTATTATTTTTTTTCTTTTCAGGAGACATTAAATCTACAGTTAATGTTCACATTGTTCCTTCCACTTCCTAGGTTTAATTTCATAGCAAGTTGCTCAAATATGATAGCACACACCTCCACAAGAACAATACACACTTTCTGCAGCAGCAGCAGGGATAAAACAGCATACATTTTTATTTGTTCAAGAAAGATTTCTCCAATGAAAGTATTAAAATTATAATCAACTGCTGAGTATAGTAGACATCACACCATCACCCACAGTGAGCAAGTTCTTTGGAGTCTTTCTGAGATAACTCCATTTTAATTGTCACTGCTTTAAAATTACTAGCTAAAGAGCTATTTCCCAAGATCATTTGAGCTTATAAAGTAAGAGTTAACCCAAGAATGCATTTAAGTACACTCCTATTGCAAGAAATCTATCACATCTTTGAAATAACATCTTCCTTTTTCTTCAAGTATTGTCATATTTAATATATAGGTTTCAAATACATGAAGATGATAGATTGTTCATGTGTAAGGATTTTTTTTTTCTTTAGAATCACAAGATTATTTCTGCAAAAAGAAAAAAAGAGTGTTTCCCCACCAGTGTGTGATTTTTAAAGGAAGCTTAACCTCCATGGTGGATTTTGTGAATGAAATTTTGAGTTTTCAGTGATATGAGTAAAAGTGAAAATGTTTTTTCTGTATTTCTAAAAATCAAAATTGAGTATCTATTTTATAGGTTATCAAGTTGCTTTTTGATAATCTAATTTTCTTGGGGAAATACCCTGTTTGTTTTGTTACTTCCTATTAATTTTGCTAGACTAGCAAGAAGAGTCATTAATTTATCTTTTAATGTTTTTCTTAGTTTATATTTTTCCCAGAACAAGATACTGAGACAGGAATTCAAGTGAAAAGAATGTATTTGATCATTGCAGTAAATTCAGGAAGAGGTACAGGGAAGATAAAGCAGCCCACACAAGTGTGCATTTTCAAGCTAAAGCTAAGGTCCAGTGGAACTTGATTTTGTCAAAGGAATGAGGAATGGCATTGCCCCAACTTGAAGAAACACGGTTATCCCACCTGAGGATTAAGGGAGCTGTGTGTGTGTGTGTTACACTGAGGGCTAATCCCCAAAATTGGTAATTTCCCACCACTTGTACTTGCTGTATTTTGAAAGAGAACCTCCTAAAGCTTAAGAGAGAGAGAGACAGAGAGAGAGAGAGAGAGAGAGAGAAGACCTAAGAAGAGATAAATCTAGGCAGTAGGAAATCTTTAGAATCTATTACAGTGGGGTGGTGAGACTCTGACATTAGACATAAATTTCATTTAAAACTCAGACAAGTGATATGGACCAAAGACTTTTCTGTATTGTTTTTGAAGACATTATATCCCAGTCATTGTGGTGATAATATCCCCGAACCAGTGCCATATAAATTCATGTGCCCACGTCTCTGCTTTTCTGTGCAAATTCTTTTTGTTTTTTATATTTAAGAATTTTTCTTTCTTTCTTGGGAAGACAGCAAAATTTTCTTATTATTATTCTTTTATTTTTATTTGGCTTTGTTTTTTTAATTATTTCTTAAAGGGAAGTTCAGCACTGTCTAATCTATAGTTTTGTTACAACAAAAAAGTCTCCTTAAGTGAATTAATTTTACTTACTGGAATAACTTCTTACTGCAATATTATTGGAGTAGTTAGTGATTTATATGCTTATAATTATTCTTTCCTGCTAGGTATAAATTCCATGAAGATAGAGACATTATCTGTCAATCACAGATAGTTTCATTGAAAGAAGTTAATTCTGAACTCCAGCAGTCTGACTTCAAGGCCTGTGTGCTTAACTGGTAAGTTACATTGCTTTATAATTTTTGCTTATATTTTCCTTTTAATAAAAGTTTTTCGTGTTTACTATGGAAAAGACAGCATGGAAATTTTTGCATGCATTAGTTCATTTAATATTTGCAATAACACTAAGTAAGTATATTATTATTCTCACTATATAGATGAGGGAAATGACTTTTTCAATTGAGGTAACAGGTAATTAGTATCAGAATTAAAACCCAGGACTACCCAAAACAGAAGTTCTGATTGTCCATTTTTTTCTTCCTTATTTCTCTGTTCTTTCCTTCCTTTTTTTCATTCCAACTTCCTTTCCCCTCATCTGTCTTCTTTCCTGCTCTTACCCTTCATCATTCTTCTTCCCCTCCTACCTTGTCTTTCCTTCTTTCTTTACTTTTTAAACATTTATTGTGATTCATTGGTATCTCATCACTTCATATTCAAGGCACTCAGGGTAAAATGATGAACGAAACCAGTATGGCTTATGTTCAACTGAAATGAACATCCTAGTGAAGGGTAAAAACAAACAAAAAGTGTAAGTAAAAAAATCTGATATTACACAATTTGGTAAACATTGTGAAAGGACCTAAGTGAATGATGAAAATGGAAAATAACAATGAGATCCTCTCTTCTAACAAAAATGATATTTTAACTGAAATGTAATGAATAAGAGAATCTAGATCTGCAAATGTTTAGAGAAACAGAATTTCAGATATAAGAGCAGCATCTAAAAACATCTTGATTTGAGAAAGAGTTTCTGTGGGCTTATGGAAAACCATTTTGTATGGAAGCTAGTTAGCAACAGTAAGTGGGTACACGGTAACATTATAATCAATTAAAATCTTGAAATGTATTATCAAATAACTATTCTTAATAATTCCTATGGCCACTTATGGCCAAGTATAATTTGATCAGAAATTTCTGCTATTATTTTAAAATGTCTTTTAAAAGAGGATTTGGTGTCTTTGCAGATTCTGTCCCCCTTATCCAAGTTTCTCTCAAATTTCTTCCTCTTGGAAAAATGTGTAAGGCCTGTTTTCTCTATCAAAGATTTTCCCCATATTTCTTGAAACAAATACAATTGCTTCCGCCTCTAAATAACTCTTATACTTTTATTGTGGTATTTACCAAACTACAGTTCAAATAATGTATCTGTAGCTCTGTGTCTGAGGACTTGTAAGGCAATGATTTTTTTCTTATTCATTGTGCACTGCATTTAAAAAATACTAGGCTTGTTGTGTATGTTTTAATTTACATATAGTAAATTAAACCTTCTTAATGTATAATTTTTTTTTTTTGCATTTTGACACAAGGTGTAGTCATGTTACAGTCGCAATCATGAAGTAGAATACTTTTCGTAAACCAATATGTTTTCTTAAGCTCTCTGCATTCGAACCTGTCTACTATTCCATTCCTTTGCAATTAGTGATTTGTTTACTATCTCTATAGTTTTGTTCATTCCAAATGTCATATAAATAAGATCATACATCATAAAGGTTTTGGTCCTGCTTCTTTTACATAGCATGATGCTTTTGAATTCCAAACATTTGGTTGTGTATATCAGTAGCACATCTATTTATATTGCTGAGAAATATTCTATAATATGAATGAACAAGTTTGTTTACATATTTACATTTTGCAGGACATATAGATTGTTTCAGGTCTTGAATTTATAAATAAAGCTACTACTGATGTTTTGTGGACATTTGTTTTCATTTATCTTTGGCAAATAAAGATATTGGAGGCTCTTAGGTCAATTATGGAATGTTTAAATTTATGCTAAAATTGCCAAACTATTTTCTAAAGTTGCTATACTATTTTTCATTTTAAGTATTAACGAATAAGAGTTTATGTTGTTCTTCAATTGGTATTGTCAAATTGTATTCATTTTTCCCCCTTCCAGTCATTCTATTAGTTATGACATGATTTTAATCTCTCATGTGACAAATGATAATGATCATTTTTCATTTGGTTGTTTTCCATTCATATCTCCTTTGGTCAATAATTCATGAAAGTCATCTGCTATTTTAAAATATTATTACTGGACTCTGAGAGTTTTTTATATGCACTGAATATAAGTACTTTATCTGGCAAAAGTTTTGAAAATACTTTTTTTTTTACTTTTCCTTTATTTATTGTTATTTTTTAATAGTTACTTTAGAAAAGTAGAAGTTTCTATTTTGAAGTCCAGTTTAGAGATATTTTAATTTTTCCTCACCCAAAATCACAATGAATCTGTTCAGTGTTTTCTTATAGAAGACATATATTTGATGTTTTACATTTTGGTCTATGATTGCCATTTAGTTTGTTTGTTGACCTATTTTTTTTTAACTATGTATAAGTTTGAGGTTCACTTGATCGTGTTTGCATGCTAAGTCACTTCAGCCATATCCAACTCTGGGCAACTCTATGGAGAGTAGCCCCCCAGGCTCCTGTGTCCATGGGGATTCTCCAGGCAAGAATACTGGTGTGAGTTATCATGCCCTACTCCAAGGGATCTTCCTGACTCATGGATCAAACACACTGTCTCTTATGTCTCCTGCATTGACAGGAGGGTTCTTTAGCCCTAGTGCCACCTGAGAAGCCCTCACTTGATTGTATATGATATCAAATTTTAACATTACCATTAGGTAACTGAAATGTATTTTTCCCACAGAGTTGCTCAGCACATTTGTATCAAATCTGTTGTCTTATAAATGTAAGAAACTATATGTCCATAATGTACAATTCAAGCCTATCCATTCACCAATTCTATACTGTGTTGATACCACCAGTTTTATTTTTGTCTTGAATTCAGATAGTGTTGAGTCTTCTGTGTTTATTCTGTTTACTCTAGTTTACTTGCTTTTTCACATAATGTAATAACTTTATGAATTCTATTTTAAAAAACTTTCTGGGATTGTAACTGGCTTATGATGAATCTATAAACTCTAATCTCTGTAACATATCCTAATATAATATCACTCTGATAGAACACTAACTTATTTAAATAGTTAATGGAGTAGTATGGCTGTGGCCAACAGTGATAGCCATGCCATGCCTGGAGTTGAAAATGTAGCAAGTCTTAACTAAATCACATTACTAGGTATGTATGAATAATGATCCCTTTAAGAAAAATTTACATGCTCTGCAGAAAATGAAATAATAATGATAAATACATTAAGTTCCCCAGTACAAATAAAGAAAAATTTATGTTTTTTTTGTCAAAAGTAAAAACTATTTCCCTTTGTACACATTAATTTTAACTTAATTAAAAGCATATGAATGCAAAGAAGAGCCAATTATATTAGTCAATATCACAGTATTATAAACTGTAGACATCTTTATTAAAATATCAGATATTTTTCTTATTTTAAAGAATGACCTTCAGTGTTTTTCATGCAGTCTAACATCAATACTGGTGATTTGTTTCCAAGTTAAGAAGAATGCATACTCTGGGTAGCTTCAAATTTATGCCATATATATATGCTTTTAGCTCTTTCCTTTCTTGTCATCATGTTTATGTACCTTCATCAGCCAGTGGCACTTTGTGCTTATTTAGTTTTCTTAAGTGGTCCTTAATTAACAAATGACTTGACATCTCTTCTGTAAAGTGAGACTTAAGCAATGTTCCAAATTAATTTATACTTGAAAATGGCACATCACAGGGGAATATTATAAACCTATTATTTTTCTATACAATGATTAATGGGTCTGTAAATAGTTTTGAATGTTATAAATGTATATTTTCATGATCAGAAATGATATAATAGGAAACTTTGAGAAACAGAATAGTTGAAATAAGAGGATATTGATGTAATGATGGTGTAATGTGATATTGGAAGATCATGTGTTACTCAAAATTAGAATTAAAGTGTTTTCTCTAAATAAATTACTATTAGCTGTATTTATGAAGAACAAACTCATATAGTATGTAATTCTTATCTAGAGTATCCTCTCCCTGCTTGAAGAAAAATAAATAAACCACTTCATTGACACCAGTATTTACGAGAAAAACACCTCTTTTGCCATGTCAGGATCTGTTGTGGTTCCTGTCTCAGGAACCATTTCTCATCACTCAAAAACAATAGACCACAGGGGGAAAAAAAAAAAAAAAAGTTATTCAATCTCCTGTTCCTTTGAGCAGAGTTTTTCTCTGAAATTTCTATAATTATAGCCATGAAACAGTTCATCCCTGGAATTTGGGCAGCAAAATATCTGGATGATGGGGTGACTGTCTTAAATTACGCTGAAAAATGTAAATCTTCCTATTGCAGATAAATTCAATTCTTTATTTATGCCGTGATATTTTTTGTACTTTCATCTTTAAAATCCTAATGCAGTATTGCAACTTTAGTTGTAGGGTTAATAAAACCAGATACCAGACAGATTAATTTATTTTATTAAATAGACTAGATAATTTACCATCATAAAGACAGAGCCTGAAGATAAAACTATGAACTAATATTTATATCTGTATTTAGACACCATGTGGAAAATACCCTTATCAAAAATGTATTTTACCTTTCATTCTTTCATATCTTAATATTCATTATAAAAATGTTGGCAATCAATTTAGAATAATTAAAAGATAAATGTTTTATTATAAAGATATACAATAGTTTTAATTCTATATTGATTTTTTAGTATTCATCATGTTTTTCAAAGTTAATAAGATAGAGGCATAAATTTAATCAAAAATGGTATCATAGATTACAATGTCCAAAGTAAAATATTACATCCGAGGTCTTACAGAAAAGAAAAATCCACAATAAGTTTGTCAGGTCTCAGATTAGATTTTAGCCTATTTACAAGCCTTATTTAGCCTTTTAGCATTTTATAGATGCTATCAGAAGAAAAAAGATTCCTGGTTCAAATACAAAATTGCTTAATATTCACAGGACAGCATAAGTAAAAGGTA
This sequence comes from Cephalophus harveyi, assembly GCA_006410635.1. Taxonomy (NCBI): domain Eukaryota; kingdom Metazoa; phylum Chordata; class Mammalia; order Artiodactyla; family Bovidae; genus Cephalophus; species Cephalophus harveyi. The sequence goes on along the minus strand of SJYT01027210.1, from coordinate 3,500 downwards.
AATCTGCATGTCTTTTAAATAGTTTGGTTGTCTCAGAGTCCCATAGGGAAGAAGAAATATGGGCCCAACTGGTAGGTCTGGTTTATGTTATATCTGAGAAATATTGACCTTTGGGGTCCACCACTTAAGAAGCAAGCCTGCTTTTTGTCCCAGATCAAGTTATTATCTTATTCCTTAAGGTTACTTTCTGGAAATTCAGACCTGAGAAATATGCCAGGTAAAAGTCCTCGGAACCTTACCTTCTAGAAAGTAAAAGTGAAAGTGAAGTCACTCAGTCGTGTCTGACTCTTTGCGACCCCATGGACTGTAGCCTACCAGGCTCCTCTGTCCATGGGATTTTCCAGGCAATCGTTCTGGAGTGGATTGCCATTTTCTTCTCCAGGGAATCTTCCCAACTCAGGGATCAAACCCGGGTCTCCTGCATCCTAGACAGACGCTTTACCGTCTGAGCCACCAGGAAGATGTGCAGGAACATGAAAAATGTATGCAAGAGTGTCTCTCTCCAAAAGGTTTGAGTATACGTGTGAAACGGAGAAGGCGATGGCACCCTTGCCTGGAAAATCCCATGGACAGAGGAGCCTGGTGGGCTGTAGTCCATGGGGTCGCTAAGAGTCGGGCACAACTGAACGACTTCACTTTCGCTTTTCCCTTTCGTGCATTGGAGAAGGAAATGGCAACCCACTCCAGTGTTCTTGCCTGGAGAATCCCAGAGACAGTGGGCCCCTGTCTATGGGGTCGCACAGAGTCGGACACAACTGAAGTGACTTAGAAGCAGCATACGTATAAAATAAATAGATTCCATCCACAATATAGATAATATATATAGTATATATGCTTTTGAACTGTGGTGTTGGAGAAGAATCTTGAGAATCTCTTGGATTGCAAGGAAATCCAACCAATCAATCCTAAAGGAAATCAATCCTGAATATTCATTGGAAGAACTGATGCTGAAGCTGAAATTCCAATACTTTGGCCACCTGATGGGAAGAACTGACTCATTGGAAAAGACCCTGATGCTGGGAATGATTGAAGGTGGGAGAAGAAGGAGATGATGGAGGATGATGGCATTACTGACTTGATGGACATAAGTTTGAGCAAGCTCCAGGAGTTGGTGGTGGACAGGGAAGGCTGGCATGCTGCATTCCATGGGGTCACAAAGAGTCAGACACGACTAAGTGATTGTACTGAACAGAGCTGACATGTATACCTGATTCAGATTTATGAAATCAAACATATTAAATAAATAATTTTATTTCTCTTCCACATGGAAACAAATCCCTCCAAATAGTCAATGTGAAGCTAATCTGTTATCATATTTTTGTTCACTCATTTATTGAGTTCATTCTGTGCTTCAAGATGGGACAAACACAAATGGGATTTGTTTCTTTATTCAGGTAGTTGAGGAGGAAGCTTGTATTTACTTTTTAATATTGCAAATTTTAACAGTTTAAACCAGTGTTTTCATTGATGTCAATCCCTAGACTTTTCCTTCTTTTTTGGGGGGGATGATATTTAGGAATTGCTTTGAGTCAAATATGTGTGCACATACAAAGGCACATATGGCATTATATATTTTGGTCAACACATATTATCTTCAGTTAGGCAACCTCTGTATACTTGATTACTTGATTTATCACTTATGTCTTATAATTTCTCTACAAGCAAAAAAGTTCCAAGAGAAATTTTTTATATAACTAATGAATTGTATTTTTAACATAATTAAAAAATTGAATTCCAAAGACATTTTGAGGAGGCTATATTCAGCAAGAGTTTGGTATTTAATGTATTAATTGGTGTGGTAATACACAGTAAAATGCCCAGAATGTCTTATGTTTGAAATTTTTTATCCATATTATATACAAACATTAAAGACATTTTTAAAATCAATATTAATATTTTATCATGCAAATTGGATAGTCTCTCAAGAAATATATGTACTCATTATTACCATATTTTTCAGATGAATAATGAGGAACCCAGAGGCTTTAGTTAATTTTTCCATAATTAACAAAATAATAAATGATGGACCCATAATTGTATGTTAGCAGTATGACTTTAGAGCAAATATTCTCAACTATTAAAGTGTATATTTGAGGCACAACATAAGATACAGGTAAAATGTCAGAAAAATAGAATATTAGAAAGAGAACATAATTAATTTCATATTGTTATACATGAAATGTGTGATCCATTTTAATGCAGATGGGGAAGGTGGACAGAAATTGAGAACTATGAATTGATGGCAAAACTCATACACAGTGCAACTGTTCCTAAACCTAGTAGATGCAAATGAGGAGATGTGACTATGGAAAACTGTGGGTGCAGAGCAAAATAATTTGCCCAAAGCATCTTCTATCTTTGGAAGTCTTGAAATTATTAGGAACCATGATTTGAAAGTAGAACTGGGGGGACAAAAGGGTAATATAATGGAGTAATAAGAATCCTAAACTAATTCATGGTTTGTTAAGTATCAAATCCCAGATGGTTACACGAGTCCTTTTGATCAGTGTCAGAAGAAATCACCAAGTATTCTTTCCAGGGAAGAAAACGGTCATTTTCACCATGCACATTAATTTTTCAACTCTACATAAGCTCTGATGTCTATCTTTCAATTTCTAACTATACTTATTGACCATGGAGAAGCAGCATGATGAATGTTACTGAGAAATTATGTATCATTTTTAATGACAAAGTCAAGCATTTCTTTGGACTTTCTCCAACCTCCAATGCCTCGTCCTCCTCTTATCCTCTATCAGTAGCTCCCTTGTAGTACATCATTTTGGGAAACAAGAGTCTCATTCATTCCTTCATTTCAGTTGCTCAGTCGTGTCCAACTCTTTGTGACCCCATGAATTGCAGCACGCCACACCTCCCTGTTCATCACCATCTCCTGGAGTTCACTCAGATTCATGTCCATCGAGCCAGTGATGCCATCCAGCCATCTCATCCTCAGTCGTCCCCTTCTCCTCCTGCCCCCAATCCCTCCCAGCATCAGTCTTTTCCAATGAGTCAAATCTTCACATGAGGTGGTCAAAGTACTGGAGTTTCAGCTTTAGCATCATTCCCTCCAAACAAATCCCAGGGCTGATCTCCTTCAGAATGGACTGGTTGGATCTCCTTGCAGTCCAAGGGACTCTCAAGAGTCTTCTCCAACACCACAGTTCAAAAGCATCAATTCTTCGGTGCTAGCCTTCTTCACAGTCCACCTCTCAGTCTAGTCATGTTTAAATGAGTCTAAATCATATCATAGACATTAGATACTTTTAGTTTGGTTTTATGTTGACTAGAGTGCTAGGCTGCGACGGTGCAGGAATGGCCGAGAGGAGCTACCCTGTGTCCGAGGCCAGTGGCGGCTGGGAGGAGCTACCCCGTGTCCAAGGTCAGGGGTGGCTGGGAGGAGACACCCTGTGCCTGAGGTCAGGGGTGGCAGCTGGGAGGAGCTATTCCACGTCTGAGGTCAGGGGCGGCTGGGAGGAGACACCCTGCATCCGAGGTCGGGG
>SJYT01027201.1:0-110483 GCA_006410635.1 Cephalophus harveyi | reverse complement strand
AAAAAAAAAAAAAAGCAACATCTATGAGTTTTAGAAGAAAAATAATAGCTTATTTGTATAATACTGTATATATAGAAAATGCAAAAGATCTTTTTTAGAGTAAATAAGTGAGTTTAACCATCTGTCTTGATAGAAAGTTAATATTAAAAAAAACATATTTGTATTTAATAGCCACAAGGAGTAAAGAAAAGGACATTTTCAAGTTACCATTTATAATGTGGACATCAAACACTTAGAAATAAATCTAATAAAATTTTTGTAAATGTTATCTTGAAAAAGTAAGTACTTTTGAATAGAAGGAAATATCATATCCATAAACTGAAAAGGTCATGCTTTACAGGGTCTCAATTTTCTCAAAATTGTTTTACAAGTCAATAAAATTCAGAATTCATCCAATTTTTTGTGCAAATTGACAAAATGTCTGTAAAACAGTTATGAATGTGTAAAGGTCAAATAGCTCCCCTCTAAGTGGTTGGTAAACTTAAATATGAAAGGCAAAACAACACGACAGAGTATCTGCATGTTATCAGGACAGGGAAACATTTCTGAAACAAGGCAGGAAAAAGACGCTAACCATAAGAAAGAGACTAATGAATAGGAGTACATTTATCTGGGGACCTTCCATTTATCCAAGACACCATTAGTGAATGCAGATGCAATCTACACAGCACATATAATATGTGCAACCCATGTGTATCAGCTTTTCTAGCCGAGTACCAAAAACCCAGTAAATTAAAAGAACAGAAACATATTCTTTCCCAGTTCTGGATGACTATGGTCTGAGATCTGCATCGGTGGGTCAAAATCAAATTGTCAGCAGACCCTGGAGGAGGGAAAATCAGTTTCTTGCTTCTTTGGGCTTCTGAGGTCATATCAAGGAGGCTTTAACACCTTGTCGCCTTATCTTCTAGGTCTGTGCCAAATCTCCCTCTGCCTTCCTCTTAAAATGATGCATATGACTGCATTCACAGTCCACCCGGACCATTCAGGAAAATCTCTTTATCCCAGCATCCTTAATTTAATCATATTCACAAAATTTTTATCATACAAGCTTAGGGATTCCTGCCTACTACACAATGTAACCAACAGAGGACTCAAATCAAAACAAGATAAAGAACTCTGGCAAATCAACAATAGAAAGACAACTCAATAAAATCTGAAACACGCAACGTCACAAAAGAAGATATCCAAATGGCCAATGAAGATTTTTTTAAAATAGTCAACTCTATTAGACTTTGCAGGGAAATGCAACTCACTGCTGCTGCTGCTGCTGCTAAGTCACTTCAGTCATGTCCGACTCTGTGCAACTCTATAGACGACAGCCCACCAGGCTCCGCTGTCCCTGGGATTCTCCAGGCAAGAACTAGAATAGCTAAAACAGAGACTGACAGATCTCAAAGTTTGCTGAGACTCTTCAGCAACTGTAAGCCTCATACATTCCTGATGGGAGTATAAAGTGTTAAAACTACTACGGAGAACTGCTAATGTATTTCTTCTACATGAGACATTAACGACAGATTCAATGTCTGGTGAGAACCTGCTTTCTGGTTCACTGATGGCTGTCCTCACTCACATGCCAGAACGGAGAAAGGAGTTCTCTGGGTCTCTTAGATAAGGGCACTAATCTTTATGATGAGATCTCTGTCCTCTGGACCTAATCACCTCCCAAAGGCCCTACCGAACCTTCAAATACCATCACATTGAGGGTTAGGTTTCAACATATGAACTGAGAGGGGAATGAGCATTCAGTCTATAACAGACATATTAAATTAATACATAGGAAAAATAACAGTAATTACACTGTAAATACAATCTTTCCTTTTCAGTATGGACATAATTGAAATAATAGAAATGTAGGCTGAACTTAAACCAATCTGATTATGTTTTACAAAAATAGAATTCAGTTCCATTTCAAAAGAAGATTTCACATTTATCAAAAAGAATATAACTCAAATTAGGATGCTTGCACACCTTTACAATTTTTTGTTTATAACATTAATTTTTAAAAACTTAAACATAATAAAAATGGACTTTTCCCCCTTTTAAACTAAGTATACCTAACTCTTTTTCAATTAAAATCTTTATTCCATAGTGATAGCAAGAGGTAAAACTACAGGGAAACATATTAGTGCACATACATTTGGAAATAATTTTGGAAGACAGCCTATGTATGTTTTATAACTAAAACAATCTTTGATATAGAAGATTTCTTTGAATTGAATATTAATGCAGAGGGTTTGGAATGTTTCAACATTTCTCCTGTATAAATAATAGCTAAGGACATTTCTTTGGAAGGAATGATGCTAAAGCAGAAACTCCAGTACTTTGGCCCCCTCATGCGAAGAGTAGACTCGTTGGAAAAGACTTTGATGCTGGGAGGGATTGGGGGCAGGAGGAAAAGGGGATGACAGAGGATGAGATGGCTGGATGGCGTCACAGACTCGATGGACGCAAGTCTGCGTGAACTCTGGGAGTTGGTGATGGACAGGGAGGCGTGGCGTGCTGCGATTCATGGGATTGCAAAGAGTTGGACATGACTGAGTGACTGAACTGAACTGAATTGAAGGACATTATACTTAGTTTGCTTCCTGAAAAGTTAACCTGACACATTCATATATTATTATACTTAGTATATAAAGTATTTGTTGAAAATGCTCTTAACTCTAAAATTCAAACCTGTTACCACGTGATGACATGTATATGAACTTAAGAATACACATTCTCTCTACCATGAAGCTCTCCCAAATTTCTTTGGCTGGAATTAATTGTTCTACTCTCTCTGTACTGTAATTTACTCAAAAATCTATTATAGAAACTAGAATTGTATTCTCCCCAAATTCACATGTTGAAGTCCTAACCCCTGGAATGTGATTGGATTTGGAAATTGGGCTTTTAAAGAGGAAACTGAGGTAAAATGAGGGATTGGCGTCCTTAAAAAGAGATACTTGATAGACTTTGTGTTTGGAAACTGATTATGCTGACTGGAACCCATGCTTTCCTTTTCCTCCTTCCTCCTTTATCAAGCCTCTGTCATGAACTGACTAGAAAAGGTGAACCAAACTCCTGAAACTCTGAACATGATATTAACTTGCAACATTCTGTATGACTTTGTCTTTCTTTAAGCAGAGCCTCACATAATCCAAAGCATGTTTTGTTTCTGATGTCTTCACAACATGATCAAACCATGATATTGCAAAAGTAACTCACACAGGGGCTAAGGCTTTCAACACAACTGAAATCAAACACAAAGTCCGTCCTGTAAATAATACTAATTACTCTAAGTCCATAAGATAAAGAAAGAATATAATTAATGACCACTGTGTTTTCCCATCTGATAGGCAGGTGTAGTTTCATTGGTTTTGAAAGACTATGGCTGAGTTCCAAGACCATAAAGCCACAGGTGGATTCCTATTATATAAGATTTATGGTTCTTATGGATGGATTTCATTGCGATCATTCATGTAATGATCTTGATAACAGCATTATCCCACATGTAAACTCAGCAGTTATATGAAAGTATATAGAATGTTACAAAGTCTAACAGTAACTTGAGAACTAAGAGTAAAAGCCTCTTCCCACTTAAGTATGCAAATCACTAACAATGATCTAGATATGTCAAGTATGTTATGAATACTTTAAAGCGACACCCTCTAATTTTTAAAAATATTACCACTTTCAAATGTAATTCTATAAGAGTGTCAGAGAGATTTTCATTATAATTCTGTTTTATACAGTCTAAATGATTTATCATACATTTGTATAACCTACTCTTACAGTATTAGAAATTTTACATTAGAAAAACTAAGTACTGAAATGTGCCATATTTTAAAATATATTTTATAGCATAAATAATAATTTAAAATGAGAGATTTATCTTCTAAGTTTTACTTTAGTAATTTCTAAGATCTAGTAATTGCTTACCAAGTTAAATAAGCAGGGTGACAATATACAGCCTTGATATACTCCCTTCCCACTGTGGAAACAGTTCACTGTTTTATGTCCGTTTCTAACTGTTGCTTCTTGACTTGCAAACAGATTTCTCAGGAGGCAGGTAAGGTGGTCTCATATTCCCATGTCCTTCAGAATTTTTCACAGTTTGTTGTGATCCACACAGTCAAGGGCTTTAACATAGTCTATGAAGCAGAAGTAGATGTTTTTCTTGAATTTCCTTGCTTTCTCTATGATCCAGTGGATGTTGGAAATTTGACCGCTGGTTCCTTTGCCTTTTCTAAATCCAGCTTGTGCATCCAGAAGTTCTTGGTTCAGATACTGCTGAAGTCTAGCTTGAAGGATTTTGAGTAAACTACTATGGATACCTGTTAATATTTTCTACTAAAGTGAAGTTGCTCAGTCGTGTCCGACTCTTTGCAACCCCATGGACTGTAGCCTATCAGGCTCCTCCGTCCATGGGATTTTCCAGGCAAGAGTGCTGGAGTGGATTGCCATTTCCTTCTCCATTTTCTACTAAATGTAGACCTAAAAACATGTAGACCTAAAAACAACCTATGGGCCAGCAATTCTACTGATATTTCATAAACATGTCTATCAATTCAGCTGACTATATAGAGCTTCTCCATCTTTGGCTGCAAAGAATATAATCAATCTGCTTTTGGTGTTGACCATCTGGTGATGTCAATGTGCAGAGGCATGTCTTCTGTTGTTGGAAGAGGGTGTTTGCTATGACACTGTGTTCTCTTGGAAAAACTCTATTAGCCTTTGCCCTACTTCATTTTGTACTCCAAGGCCAAACTTGCCTCTTACTCCAGGTATCTCTTGACTTCCTACTTTGCATTCTAGTCCCTATGATGAACAGGACATCTTTTTTTTTTTTCAGTATTAGTTCTAGAAGATCTTGTAGGTAATTACAGAACTGTTCAGCTTCTTTGGCATTAATGGGTGGGCCATAGACTTGGGTTACAGTGATATTGAATGTTTTGCCTTGGAAACGATGTGTATACACACATATATGTATAGGTACGTACATGCATATTTCCCATAGTAATGTTTGCACATGTCCCCCAGAATTATTTGTTATAGCCCAAATCAGAGACAATTCAAATGCTTGGTGTTTCCTCTATCTTCCTAATAATCCCAATCTTTCTCTTCCAAAGCTCTGCTATCATATACATCACATAAAACTCACTGAAATGAAGGAATCCCCTTATTCATATCAGAAAGCATTTTAATTAGTTAGGTAAAATTTGTGTCTGAGTGGAACAGGCACACATGTACAGAGAAGCAAAATCATCACTAGTTGGTTAATACTGCCTCTTCCTCTCCCAAGACAAACTACATGGCTGAAACCTGTGGAAATATGGAAAGCGCCATTACAAGAATGAAGCAATTCATTGTGGAAAAAGGAAAAGAGAAAGAACATGATAGATATCCATCTTTGCTTGTGATTTTTAAGAAACCCAGACAAGTGCCTGTTAAATCCAAGCAATTCTACTCAATGGGATAAATCATTTCATTGATGTGATAATTGTGTACCTACTAACTGCTGGGTACTAAAGGATAGCTCCCTTAAACCACTGATAATAGCACTGAGCAGATTAGGAAGCCCTCCGCTGACGAATGGCAACCCACTCCAGTACTCTTGCCTGGAGAATCCCATGGAGGGAGAAGCCTGCTAGGCTACAGTCCATGGGGTCACAAAGAGTCGGACACGACTGAGCGACTTCACTTTCACTTTCCCCTGACAACAGCATAGCTCTGAAGGCATACCACTGTGCTCAAGGTGAAGTTCCAACAGTCTTGGCACCCTCTTTTTTTTTAAGTGACTGCTCCTTGTCAAAGCAATTTGATTAGTACTGAAACTAGACTATTTGTAACTATTGCCTTGCTTGAGGGAAACAGGTCTGGATGCTTGGGGTATTGTCCGTAGACATGTTGATGTCATGGTATCTGGAATGGAAACAGAAAATGGACTCATATCATCTGTAGGCCAGCTGGGCTCTAAATACAAGGTTGCCACTTGGTTGCTCATGGATTCATTTCATTAGGGCTTTCTAGTTCCACTATGCTCTTTCTTTAAAAAATTAAAGAAAGCTTGGACCCAGGAATATTTATTGTTTGTGCATGTAACCATTACTGCTCTTTTTTTCCCCACTTTTGCAAAATGAGGAATTCTAGCTATATTGGAAATTAGAAATATTAGCTATATTGACATTCTTGCCTGGGAAATTCCATGGACGGAGAAGCCTGGTAGGCTATAGTCCATGGGGTCGAGAAGAGTCGGACCCGACTAAGCGACTTCGCTTTCACTTTTCACTTTCATGAATTGGAGAAGGAAATGGGAACTCACTCCAGTATTCTTGCCTGGAGAATCCCAGGGACAGAGGAGGCTGGTGGGCTGCCGTCTATGGGATTGCACAGAGTCGGACACAACTGACGCGACTTAGCAGCAGCAGCAGCTATATTGACAATCTAAAAGTTCATTAATTTTAATATCGTTTTGTTTTTTTGAAGCAATAAACAATGAGACCTCCAAATGAGTCTGAATTCTTTGTGATTCTAATTATTATGTAGAAACATGTCCAGTGTGAAGGCTGTTGAATGTGCTAACTTGGGAGGAGCACATACCTTTAACAGAGATATTAATATTTGCTTTCCATAGCGTGTGTACTCAGTTGCTCAGTCATGTCTGACTTTTGTGACCCCATGGACTGTACCCTGCCAGGCTCCTCTGGCCATGGGATTTCCTAGACAAGAATACTGGAGTGGGTTGCCTTTTCATTCTCCAGGGAATCTTCCTGAGCCAGGAGTTGAACCCATGGCTTCCTACGTCAGCAGGGGCATTCTTTACCACTGAGCCACACGGCATTTAGCAATTTTATAAGTGCTTTCATTTGGACCCTATGCCAGATTCAATTAATCTGCACACCAATATTATTTACAGATAAAATTTTCCAACTTAAAGATGGTTCCAACATGAAAACGTTTCTTCAAAAATAAGATTTTGAGCAACAAACCTAGCTAGAACTCAAGATCCTGGTCAAAATACCTTTTTCTCTGGTCTCAACTTTTATTTTTACTATATGTTAATACTTTTAATGTGCTAAATTGCATTTTTAGAACTTATTTATATAAACAACTCATTAGGATATAATACGGAGAAGGCAATGGCACCCCACTCCAGTACTCTTGCCTGGAAAATCCCATGGACAGAGGAGCCTGGTGGGCTGCAGTCCATGGGGTCGCTGAGTCGGACACGACTGAGCAACTTCACTTTCACTTCTCACTTTCATGCATTGGAGAAGGAAATGGCAACCCACTCCAGTGTTCTTGCCTGGAGAATCCCAGGGACGGGGGAGCCTGGTGGGCTACCGTCTATGGGGTCGCACAGAGTCGGACACGACTGAAGCGACTTAGCAGCAGCAGCAGCAGGATATAATAAACATAACCTTAGATTCACGCAATCATTAATTCATTAATTGCATATGTTCTGTGTTATTTTTGGTTCCTTTTATTCTAACAGGCAAGTATGACCTTGAAGTACAAAATGAAGTAGGGCAAAGGCCAACAGAGTTTTGCCAAGAGAACACAGTCTTCATAGCAAACACCCTCTTCCAAAAAAACACAAGAGAAGATTCTACACATGGACATCACCAGATGGTCAATACTGAAAACAGATTGATTATATTCATACAGCTGAAGAAAGAGAAGCTCTATACAGTCAGCAAAAACAAGACCAGGATCTGACTATGGCTCAGATCATGAACTCCTTATTGCAAAATTCAGACTCAAATTGCAGAAAGTAGGGAAAACCAATAGACCATTTAGCTATGACCTAAATCAAATCCCTTATGATCATATAGTGGAAGTGACAAATAGATTCAAGGAATTAGATCTGATAGATGGAGTGCCTGAGGAACTATGGACAGACATTCCTAACACTGTACCGGAGGCCCTAATCAAAATTATCCCCAAGAAGAAATTCAAAAAGGCAAAGTGGTTGTCTGAGAAGGCCTTAAAAATAGCTGAGAAAAGAAGAGAAGCTAAAGGCAAAGGAGAAAAGGAAAGATATATTCATCTGAATGCAGAGTTCCAAAGAATAACAAAAGAGATAAAGTCTTCCTAAGTGGTCAGTGCAAAGAAATAGAGGAAAACAACAGAATGGGAAAGACTGGAGATCTCTTCAAGAAAATTAGAATTACCAAAGGAACATTTCATGCAAAATTGGGCATAATAAAGGACAGAAACGGTATGGACCTAACAAAAGCAGAAGATATTAAGAAGATACATAGAAGAACTATACAAAATGATCTTAATGATCCAGATAACCACAGTGGTGTGATCACTCACCTAGAGCCAGACATCCTGGAATGTGAAGTCAAGTGGGCCTTAGAAAGTATCACTACGAACAAAGCTAGTGGAGGTGATGGAATTCCAGTTGAGCTATTTCAAATCCTGAAAAATGATGCTGTGAAAATGTTGTACTCAATACGCCAGCAAATTTGCAAAACTTAGCAGAGGCCACAGGACTAGAAAAGGTCAGTTCTTATTTCAATCCCAAAGAAAGGCAATGCCAAAGAATGTTCAAACTACTTCACAATTGACTCATCTCACATGCTAGCAAAGTACTGCTCAAAATTCTCCAAGTCAGTCTTCAACAGTACATGAACCAAGAACTTCCAGATGTTCAAGCTGGATTTAGAAAAGGCAGAGGAACCAGAGATCAAATTGTAAACATTCGTTGGATCATGGAAAAAGCAAGAGAGTTCCAGAAAAGCATCTACTTCTGCTTTATTGACTATGCCGAAGCTTTGACTGTATGGATCACAACAAACTCTGGAAAACTCTTCAAGAGATGGAAATACCAGACCACCTTATCTGCCTCCTGAGAAACCTGTACGCAGGTCAAGAAGAAGCAATTAGAATTGGACATGGAACAATGGACTGGTTCCAAATTGGGAAAGGAGTACATCAAGGCTACATATTGTCACCTTGCTTATTTAACTTATATGCAGAGAACATCATGTGAAATGCCAGACTGGATGAAGCAAAAGCTGTAATCAAGATTGTGGGGAAAAAATATCAATAAGTTCATGATGGACAGGGAAGCCTGGTGTGCTACAGTCCATGGGGTCACAAAGAGTCAGGCACAACTGAGTGACTGAACAACAAATTCTATCTGAGAGCTCTTCCACTCAAAAATGACAACTCTAGTCCCTAGACCTGGAAAGGAATTTTTTTTTGTCTCATCTGCTTATGTTCTAATATTTCACACATTTAATAATTGTTTATTTGATGCATTTCTGCCAATCGTTTCAATCAGTTTACTTCTGAGTCCACCTTAGAATTTGGTGTCTGGAATTGATGTGATAATTTTTATTGCCTTTGCTTAAAACATAATTTGACTACGTTTAGTAAGATTAATATCACTATCAAGCTAATATTTACATTTATTGAAAAATTAGAAATGTTGAGCAAGTTCATCTACAAATTTCTTAGTCACATACTCTTTATATATTAAATCTTAAAGTTTCTTCCATACCAGGTATATTCTGAAACTTAGTAAAATGTTAAGAAACATTTTGCCATAAAACACACGTATAAACAACCACTATATATTGCTTGGAGCAAATCAATTTATTTTCCTACTGGATTTACTATTTCTAACTCCTCTTTATATTTAGATATACTTTACAAATACATGGAATCTATAAATAGAAATTTGTCTAGTAAGTCAAACTACTACAGTTCATTCTTGACATTATTACATTTCTATTATAACAATGGAGGCTGGATTAGTTAAACTATGAAACAGAAACAATCAAACACCCCACTCATCCAGGCAAAAGCTATAAATCTCCTTTATATTAAAGAGCATCAAATTATATCTGTAAAGATTTCCACATTCTCTCTAACATACACCAGTGGTGGCCTCTCCTTTTTTCCTACATCTTTCTTTGCTTTGCCATATCTGTAGACTCAAAGCCAATCATCTTCCACCTGCTTCAGATAAACTTAAAATTGTCCTGTAAATAGAGATTTTTTCCAAAAACCAAATTAAATGGAAAGCATAAAGAAGAAGCAGAGAACATTGAATTTCCTTTAGGCTCCCTGCCTAATTCTTCTTGGGCTCAGAGCCCAATTTCCACTGAGCCCATTCTGGTTTCTTTAAAGCCATAGATACAAAGGCCAGTACTTATTATCATGATCGCTCAATCTTACCCAGCTTGTCATATTCTGACGACCATTTCCTAGTTTCTAGTTTGCTTTTCTAATGGCCTAATTTGTGCAGACACACTCTGAATGGGCTTGATTAGGTTACTTATCCCAGGATAAATGAAAAATGCATTACAAATAAGACTATATACTATCTTTTCTATTTTCACTATCCACTTGAATAGACGTCTATAAAATCAGCTGTCTGTTCCAATACCAGATTATTTTCACTATAGCATTAATTGTTGTTTGAGTATGAATGTAATTTTAATCATTAGCTACTCAAGAGTGATGAGACACCAAGGAGCTGACCCATCTCTGCTCCTGAAAGAAGTCTTGTCAACCTGATTGATATCAACCTCTAAATTTAATGAATAACACAAATTTTGCACTGGAAAAGCTGACTAGATTCTAGCAAAACCAAGTGCAAAAATGTTACTTCCTGTAGGATAATAGTATATATTTCCAAATTAAATATTTTCACAAATTAAGTCAGTTTACTCTTCAAATCACTAATTTTAATAGACTCTTATTAAACCCTATTCTGTGTACAACTCTTTATATGTGGTATCTAATAATATTTTTAAAACTACTACTTATTAATAGCTTATTATGTCAAGGAACTATATTAGAAACTTAGCGTGATTTCTTTCTTTTAATCCTTAGAATATCCTCTAAAGTAGAAGGTGTCCTTGACTGATGAGTAAACTGTAGGATATTAAATTATTTGCCTAGGTACCAAAACCTAATAAGTGGTTGAACAAAGACTCAGGCAGAGATCCTTTTTATTTTCTGTGATATTCCCAATTTTTTACTTGCAGAAATGCTACAGGTCCTAAATTGACTGTACCTTGGGTTTTTACACCATGATTAGACTACCTCAACTCAGATAGGATTGAAAGCCAGAATATTCTAGGAAATTGTTCCAGAATTTGAATTCCTTGGGAAATTTCTTAGCTCAAGACACACATCAGGCAAATGAAAACTTACAGGACAAATCCCTACTGAGACATGTTCTGATAAGTCCTCATCAAAACCGTCAAATCTTCAGAAACAGAAAAGCCATGAAGAGACTAAGGAAAGGATCCTGGAATAGAAAAAGGATCTTCAGCACAGACAATGGAAATCTGAATAAAGTAGGACTTCAGTCCACAATGATGAATCAATATTGGCTCATTAATTCTGATGTGTTTCACACTGCATTAGTAGTAACGTAAACTGAGTATGTGATATCTGGGAACTCTATATTATCTTCACAAATTTTCTATAAATCTAAATCTATTCTAAAATAACAATTTTATAAACAAGTAAAAAATGCTACTCTATAATTCATTTTTACTAAAGAGACATAAACACAATTTTCAAATTGAATGCAATCTTTTTAGTGAAGACTTACTAGAAAATGGGCTTCCCTGATAGCTCAGTTGGTAAAGAATCCACCTACAATGCAGGAGACCCCGGTTCAATTCCTGGGTACAGAAGATCTGCTGGAGAAGGGATAGGCTACCCACTCCAGTATTCTTGGACTCCCCTGGTGGCTCAGGTGATAAACAATCTGCCTGCAACGTGGGAGACCTGGGTTCAATCCCTGGGTTGGGAAGGGAAAGGAAAGTCCGACCCCTGGAGAAGGGAAAGGCTACTGACTCCAGTATTCTGGCCTGGAGAATTCCACGGACTGTGTAGTCCATGGGGTCACAAAGAGTTGGACACAACTGAGCAACTTTCACTTTCACTACTAGAAACATATAAAGGCAATTTTGTTTGGTATAGCATATCCATGTACAATATTTCAAGCTGCAACTTAATTAATTAAAGTTTGGTTCATATTCTGTTTGGATCTGCTGGTCATTTTAGTGATATAATTTTTATGTAACCTATATCACTAGGTTCATACTTACTGTCAAGCATAGCCTTTCACTGACTCCTTAACTCTTCTCATTCTGTTTCCTTGTGTGCAAAGTGGGTATAACAATGGATAACTCACAAGATTGCAGGTGGGATGAAATGAGATAAGGATATCAAGACTAGTTGAAGATCTTTATATAGGTTAGCTCTTAAAATACAAAGTCATCCTATTCAAACATCATTTTTCTTGAGTATAGGGCATCAAGTTTTGCTTCCATGCCTGTAACTGTCTGAAAACTTTCAGAGGACCAGATTAGAAATATCCCTGTAAGGTTTGACTGCAAGATTGGCTAAGGTACATGGCCTTTGGATGAATCACCAAACATTAGTATTGACATGTTACAGCGCAGTGATGTGCAGTCACCATTTCCGAATGTTTGCTTCCCTGCTGCTTAGAGATCATGTCCTTCCCTCTGACCGAATACCCGCCTACACTGTGGTGTTGGCTTAGCCACTTTGTATGTTTATGATCTTCATTTCAAAGTCAGTTTCTATCTGTCCTTTTCAATTATTATTACTATTATCGCTTGGTTTTGTCCTGGTTGAAACCAATAATACACAGGAAATTCCATTTGGTAGGGCAAGCCTTAGTTCAGGATGTTTTTATTCACCTATCAGAAACATTTCCTTATCCTTAAGAAATATTCAGTGCCACATACAAGGTGACCAACTCAACTTCTCAACCAGTGGAGTAGTATTTTGCATAATTTTTAAAAGTGATCTGTATCTGAGATGATTTGGATTCTTTCTAATCATAAAACTCACTTTCTCAAGTTGAGGAGAAATTTGAGGCTCATCATTATTATAATAGGTGGTCAAATTCTTAACAAATCAATGTACTTCCTATCAACCATGTAAATGATTCTTGAAGAATAATTTATATGCTGGGTAGATCTTGTGTGTTAATAGGAATAAAGTGAACAGCCTTACAGAAGGAAAACAAACAAAAACACAAAAGATAAGAAAGGAGGTGTTCATAGGCAGGGAAGCAGGATTATTTGTCAAAAATGGTGCTTTAGCATGCAAAATGTGATGGCTGACCTGCATTAGTAAAAGTTGTAACTCAGGTTTTTCAAAGGTGAAAATGAGTGCCTAAATAACTATTTTCCACTATTTTACTGTTGTTTGTGGGGCTTCCCAGGTGGTTCAGTGAAAAAGAATCTGCCTGCCAATGTAGGAGATGCAGGAGAGGTGAGCTCAGTCCCTGGTTGGGATGATCCCCTGGAGAAGGAAATGGCAACCCAGTCCAGTATTCTTGCCTCAAAAATTCCATGGACAGAAGAGCCTGGTGATCTACAGTCCATGGGGTGGCAAAGAGTCGGACACGACAGAGCACATAGACATTCCCTAAACATCTCTGAGCTGACTGGTCAGGTTTGGAGGAGGGCTAAAACAGAGACAGAGAACACAGAAGGGATTGCAGTAAGGACCTAAATGAGGCACAATGTCTCTGGATTTTTTCTAGGACATCTGGACGATGGAAAGACAGCAGTAGCACTTCTGATAAGGTCATTATATTGCTGTCTTTAAAATGAGATAGATGTCTCTATTGTGAAGAAACTGCCATCTTATTTTCCTACCCTTTTCTTCTTTTACAGAAAATCATGAAGATTTAGTCCTAGCTTGAATCACATATATAATGTTATCATATACCTTTAAGAGATAAATTAAATAATATAATTTACAGTTTGTAGCAAAGTACAAAGATATTATCTTTATGGAAAACTCACATCTGTAAAGAGTTGAAAACAGATTGGACTAAATTTCCCAAGGAAGAACTTGGGTCCATATTTACAATCTGGCAATAATCATATTTACTATAAGTGACGAAAAAGACCACTTGTGTTATACTTGTAGGCATGAAAGAACTTTAGATACATTTGCTTTTATGGCTTCTGACATGTGGCAAATTAAGTCATATTTTATAGATTTCAGTTCTACTCATTCTCAAATACCACTGTGCAGCTGAATAGTCTCTTATAAAGATTCCTACATAGACTAAGTCAGAAACTAGCTCATGAAAACCAAGTGTGGACCCAAAATTCAATTTAACATTACTTTATATTTATAATCATTTATACACATATATTAATGACTATCATCAGATATATCCCCTATTTTATCAGAGGTCAAAAGTTAACCATGGAATCAGATAAACCTGTGTTTGGGTGTATGTGTGTGTGCATAGAAAATGGTATAAAAAAATATATTGTCTAAAGAATTAGGTTTTGTTATGATGTTTAAAGTGTGTCTTCCTTTTTTTTGTCATTTCTAGCAACAAATTAACATGTGTATAAGTCATAGTTCTACAAATATTTTTTGTTGAATATTTCTGTGCTGGTTTAAAATTGCTCCTTTAGCATTTACATTCCAGGTTACAGGATTAGCATAGAAAATTCAACAAATTATGTACTAAAAGTGACCACTGATAACATGGAGTGAAGCCTAGCTTAGGACCACACATGACAGTACATTAACTTTTTGAAATCAAGTGTATTTCATGAATTTAAAAGCACATTTCACAGTAATCTTTATGATTTTTAGGGCAAGGATTTAGATCTCCTTTATAAAGAAAAAATAAGAATTGCCTTATCTATCTAGATATATTGTTTTAAAAACTAATATTTATTAATTCCTTGCATAATCAATATCTCAGTAAGTGTGAGGGAAAGAGTTTGATTTAGTTTTATTGGCAACATGTCCTCCGAGATCTAACTCTTAACTGCTGATGAAGAAAACATATAAATCTATCTTGTCTGAAAATGTTACCAGCTATCTAAACTTAAAACAAGAAACCAATGACTTCAACCCACCTTCTTCCTAGAAATAAAAATAATATCCAATTTTTTGCCATTGAGTTATTATCTGCCAGTTTATCTCAAAGAAACCCTAATATTTTAATGATCTTTAACAAAGTAAGTTTGAAAATTGCTTGAGTCTTGCTATGAATGAAACATATCATTATATAACTGATATATTGTGTGTGTGTGTGAACACACTCAATGTATGTATATATAGATATATATACTCATAACTTTTAATGAAATATAAAATAAATATTAAATTTGACAATAAACTACACAATTACTTTGAGTCAATGACAGAAACAGTTAAATGCAATGAAGTCAACTGATGTCACACTTTCTAAGATAAATTTTTTACATAATATCTAATTTTTTTCATAAACAGTACTACTGTCTACATACATACATAAATCACCTTTTCACACATGAAAGATCAAAAAAGTT
Source organism: Cephalophus harveyi (assembly GCA_006410635.1). Taxonomy (NCBI): domain Eukaryota; kingdom Metazoa; phylum Chordata; class Mammalia; order Artiodactyla; family Bovidae; genus Cephalophus; species Cephalophus harveyi. The sequence continues at coordinate 95,160 of SJYT01027201.1, read as the reverse complement.
GCCAAAGGCAGTCACATTTTCTGAAAGATACACCACTGCCTGTTTCTGAGTTGAATTTGTCTTGAGCTTTTAAATGTAGGACACTAAAGTGGACTACATGTCTAACTGAATTAACACCAATATTTTTTGGCTTCCCTGGACATCCACAGTTGGTGTCCTACATCTCACTCATATCTAAAGTCATATAGTCTTGAATGCATAAAGAAGCTGTGGAGTATATATATACAATGGAATATTACTCAGCCACAAAAAGAATGAGTAACGCCATTTTTGGCAACATAGATGGATCCAGAGATTATCATATTAAGTGAAGTAAGTCAGAGAGAGAAAGACATGATACGGCATCACTTATATGTGGAAACTAAAAAATGATATGAATGACCTTATTTACAAAATAGAAATAGAGTCACAGACATAAAAAACAAACTAATGGTGACCAAAAGGGAAAGTAGGGGGAGGGATAAACCAGGAGTTTGCACTTAACATATATATACTCCTATACATAAAATAGGTAAACTGCAGGACCTACTGTACAACAAAGGGGACCATAGCCAGTATCTTATAATAACCTGTAATAGAAAATAATCTGAAAATGTATACATACATATATGTATAACTGAAGTGCTTTGCTGTACCCTTGAAACTAGCACAACACTGTAAATTAACTACTCTTCAAAAAATGTAAAAAATATCAAGTTGCATATTCTCTGAAATTATCTCACTTGTAGAAATTCTTTTCAGATCCTGACATCTTCAGCCTGATAAAGAGTTTCTCTCCTTACCATCTACCAAAATAGCCCATCATTCTCTGACCCTTCAGTTTTCTTCATAGTACTTATCAGAGGCCGATATTATTCTTTCTTTCCATTTGTCTGTGTCAGTTTATCATCAGTCTATGACAGATATGCTTATTGGCCTCTATCCACCAATATAATTTCACCTCCTTGAGGACAGGGAATTTGTTTTACCTCCTGCTACATCCTAGAACTATAATGACACCTAGCACTTTATAGGAACTCAGTACTTATTTCCTGAATGAGGAAATGAATAAAGAAATTTAATAATTTTTATAAGAAAATGTCTTATTTTTCCTATAAGGATGCTGTACACTTTTTATTTTGTACCCTTTTTCATGCCCTATGTTAAGCTGAGAGTATATTAGCTGGCATAAGTTTAAAGAGTAATTTAGTAGTTCATTAAAAGTTTATTTGCATGCTTTTACAAGTGTCAATTTATATTTAATAGCCATTCATAGATTTTCAGTTATTGTTTAGGCTGGTACATTTATATAGACTCCAAAATTATTACATGCATAATATATTATGGTCTCAAAATTTTAGCCATACAGATAGATGATAAGCAACCATAATCACATTATGAGTGCAGGGTCTTTAAACATAATCCATATCAAATACCTCATAATGCTTATAATTAATCAAGAGTTAGAATTAACTCTTTAGAATAATGCTAAAATTGTCATAGCTCTTAGAAGATGATGAAAAATTTATACAGAAATTCTTTCTTCTTCCTTCCATTCTTCAAAACATTTGTTGAGAGTCTATAACAGACTCTTTTCTAACATAAAGAATACAGAAAAGAATGAGCCCAAAGTCTAAATAGAAAATATTAATGCAATGTGATAATTACTCAGTGTGGAGACCCAGGAAAGGGTGTCAGGAAATACATGCTTCAAGGAGAATTCGTGGGGAAAAAAGAGAAGAATAATTACCATTAGAGACAATTGCTACTCTGCTTCTAAAAGGTGAATCAGAACAGTAATAATTAAACATTGTGTGCATGTTGACTAAGTCACTTCAGTCATGTCCACCTTTTTGTGACCCTATGGATGGGATTCTCCAGGCAAAAGCACTGGAGTGGGTTGCCATGCCCTCCTCCAGGGAATCTTCCCAACCCAGGGATCGAATCCACATCGCTTATGTCTCCTGCAGTGGCTGGTGGGTCCTGTACCATTAGTGCTACCTGGGAAGCCCAATTAAACATTATAGTATTGCAAAATAAATTCTCTCCAGTTGCTGTTTCTTTTCTTTACTGGCTAAAAATTCATATGCATTTCTTAACTAATCCTCTTATGTGTTCTCACTGTGTTCTGTATTTCCAGTCAAAAGGGCAGACAATACCTCAATTATTAATAAAAAGTTAAGTAGCCCTCCAGGCTCCTCTGTCTGTGGGACTTTCCAGGCAAGAATACTGGAGTGGGTTGCCATTTCCTTCCCCAGGGGATCTTCCTAACCCAGGGATTGAACCTGCCCATCTTCTGCATTAGTAGGCGGATTCTTTACCACCCAACCACATGGGAAGCCCAAAAAACTAAGGAAGCAAGGTTAATGTGTAATCAAAGAGTAGGCAGCAGGTCATTCTGTGCATCTGGAAACAGCAAGCAGAACTCATAGTTCAAGGTGTGTGATTCTTAGAGCAAACTCCCAGAGTATCTATGGCTTTTCTCCAAGTAAACAGCAAGATTTATGAAGGAAAACCATGAAACTCAGCCATTTAGGAAGCAAGGTTAATGTGTAATCAAAGAGTAGGCAGCAGGTCATTCTGTGCATCTGGAAACAGCAAGCAGAACTCATAGTTCAAGGTGTGTGATTCTTAGAGCAAACTCCCAGAGTATCTATGGCTTTTCTCCAAGTAAACAGCAAGATTTATGAAGGAAAACCATGAAACTCAGACATTTCTTTCAAATATTCAACCCTTTCTGGCACACTTCCAATCAGATTGGTCGTTTTCCTGCTTTCAGTATCTACAACTCAAATACAATATATATGTATTTTTAAAGGAAAATCTTTGCCCAAAATTTTAAAGGAGAAAACATTTATAGCAAAGAGAAAAGTTTATGGAAGCTTTCAGAAATGAAGCAATTAGGGGTTATAGCATAGCAAACACATGAGAAGCTGACAATAAAAATTATGAATGATAGAAATAAGTTAGCAAAGAACCACACCGAGACTTGATGATAAAGTTAAAAGTCAGCAATTTTTCAGAGTTCTATACCTAGAAAATGAACTGGTCATAATCTTGACATTATGAGGAAAAGCATGAAAAGTTGATGAAAATCAACTCTGCCAAAGTCTTCATAGTTTTAGGCCAATGAATTTAAGAATACAAGGTCACTCCCTACTAGATCATGATGAAATCAAGGAACTTTTTCCTTTCCACTGGTAAACTGAGCATGCCGAGGCAGTGCTAAATGAGTGAAAGATGAGGGTGAACAGACGGAGTGGGTACTGGGGTAACAGCCAGTGATAACAGGATTAAGTAAAAACAAAACATGTTAAGAACCGACTGCACCTGCACCCATTAAAGCCTGGTAACAGCCACTGGGCCCTGACAGAAACCAGAACGCTTGACTCCTTGTAATTTGAAAGTTATTTTACAAGCCATTATTGTGCATTTCCTCAGGCATGCCTTTCTTTTTATTGTCAGTGGAGGTTTCAAGGAAAACTGCCCACAGGGCCTTTTTAAAATGCAAAAGATCTGGTTGTGTTACTGTGCCTGTTTTGTTTACCCATGTAGTCTAACTGAACGTTCATTTTAACGATGGGAAAAATAATACTGTACCTGTTTTAGTATGTGATGTGATTGACATATGGAAGCTTTGAAAAGTTAAAAAAAAATAAATCAGGCAACCACTACCCTCACAAAGGTTTTACTTTTTATCTTCCAAGAAGAGAAGTGTCATCTTTAAACACACACAGAGAAAAGAGGCACAGAGAATTAGGTTATGTGTTTGTGAGTCAGAGGATCTCTCAGATCATTACAATAGAATGTCAACAATAGATACAAAGCATAGAAGTAACACAGAGGAAGTACATGTCTAAGTTTACCATCTCAGGAAATCTCATGGTAAGACTGGAAAACAAGTGGACATGGAAGGCAGACAGGAAGAAGAAAGGCACGTGAAAAGGAGGGAAGAAATGAAACTACTCAGTGTATATGGTAATTTCTAAAGCTGTTCAGTACTTTGGCAGTGTAATCAGCCTAAAGGCAGCCGGTGCACCGCCCGGAGGGGTGACAGCTGTAAGGAACAGTGTATTGGTTATCCACTGCCCAAACGACTCCTAAAATCTAGCAGCTTAAAACAACAAATGTTTATTATTTCACAGTTTCTGTGAGCCAAGCATCTGGTCCTGGGTGCCTCTACCTCAGGGTGTCTCATGAGTTGTAGTCAAGCTGTTGGGCAGGGCTACAGTCATCTCAAGGCTTGACTCGGAATAGAGGATTCATTCCTAAGCTCATTCAAGTGTTTTTCTCCCGAGGCCTGCTCATAACATGTCAGCTTGCTTCTCTCAGAATGAGTGATCTAAGAGAGAGTGCTCAAGAAGGAAGCCACAGTCTTTCTATAACCCAATCCCAAGATTGACATACCATAAATTCTGCTGTATTCTATCTGTTAAAAGTGAATCACAAAATCCAACTCACTCAAGGGAAGAAGATGGCATCAGCGCCTGAATAGCAGAAGATGATTTGAAGCTGCCTGCTGATGAGACTGCCAGCCACAAACACATGTGAATTTCCTTCCAGGTATGCTTAAGGTGGCAGTGCTGAGGCTGAGGGGTCAGCAACCAAAAAGAGCCCTGACCTGGCATTGTGTGTGTGGAAGTCGCTCAGTCATGTCCAACTCTTTGCGACCCCACAGACTGTGGCCTACAAGGCTCTTCTGTCCATGGAATTCTCCAGGCCAGGATACTGGAGTGGATAGCCATTCCCTTCTCCAGGGGATCTTCCTAATCCAGAGATTAAACCCAGGTCTCCTGCATTGCAGGCAGATTCTTTACTGTCTGAGCCACCGGGGGAGCCCACCTGGCATTGGTATAAACCAAAGCTCTCATACTGTTCTGCCTATGAGATCAAACTGGTGCCCTCACTTCCACAGACAACTATCACATCTGTGAAAGCCTTGTGGCAGTTCCAAGAGTACAGATACTTACTGGGATAAAGATACAGCTTACCTTCCGTTCTTTTGTATAATTTCAACCTCACCATTGGAGAAGGACAGTCAAGAACAGCAACCTACAATCTACTTTTTCATCTATCTAAGAAACTTTGTCTTGGTTAGTCAAACTCAATTTTCCTGATTTCAGCAAACAGGAGTTGATCTCTTTTGGTTGAATGTAGGTTGGGGGAGCAAAAGTACCTTTTAAAAACTGAGTATACCATTGGTGCAAAGGTGAGAAAAGATACTGATCAGGTAGGCGAGAACCAGCAAAGATGGGTTTTATCTCTCACACTAAAAAGCTTAGATTTATTCTGTGGGCAATGTGTGACTTCTAAAGGGATCATGTTTTCTAGAGGGCACACTGTCAATAATGTAGAAAGAAGAATGGGTTGGAGGGCTATGTTTCAAGGATGATTATTTCTTCAAGATGTGTGGAGCTGGCACAGAAACTAAGACAAGGGCAAAAAAGACAGAGAGAATGAAATTGATAGACTGTTTAAAAGAAAATGCATGACATGATGATTGACTGAATGCAGAGTGTTTGGAAGAAGGAAGGAATTCAGTTTCCCTCCTACTTCACTTGATGAGATCAGTTGGGAAGACAGAAGGAAATGTATGTTTGAATGAAATTATAATAGGAAAAGATAAGTACAGAATATGGCTCTGAATAGTTTCATAAATCAGAGGTCAAGAGCAAATGAAAGAATTATCATAAATGTTGCTATTGGAAAAAGAGTATTGTTTCTTTAAGAAAACAGAATCCACGGTAACATTTTCAGTCTACTGTTTTTTGCTTTTCCACAATATATTTTATTTATTACTCCATTGTCATTGGAATATGTGGAAGGTGCTAAGCCAAAGTTTTTCAGACTCAAAACCAAAGGAAAAAGCTCTAAGATTCTAAGAAATAATATTTCACAAGTTTGGAAAAATCAGAGGATAAAAAAAGAATATCACTACTGTATAATAAATCATATCAGTTTTAAGATAACTGAGGTTTGAATATGGAAATAATAAGGATAATTTCCTTCCCAAAACCAACTGAAACTTTGCTATTGCTATTAATTCTTAAACTGTAATACGTTCTGACATTCATGGTTTTAGACATAGAAAGTGTTTTTTGTGATTCATTAAATGCATGATTGACTTGAGTTTTTCCTAGAATGCCAATTTATGGTTGCAAAAAGAAATTCTATTTACAAATTCATTAATATTGCTATCACTTCAAAATAGGATGAGAAATTTCCTAACATATTTTTCCAGTAAGTTCATACTTGTTTTCTAGACCATTCTCAGAAATATAATTTGCTCATCAGTGGATGCCTAGGAAGTCAGGAATCAAGACCTAAAGATCTGTCGCAAATCTAATAACAGAATAAAGGGAAATATCTTAAAATGATCTTCTGTGACTTGGTGATAATGATAATAATAATATTTCTAGTTTATGATAATAATTACAATTATTAAATAACATTTATCGAGTTCTTATTAAGTAACTGGAGCTATGTAGTGCTTTTTATGTGTGTTGCTGCTGCTGCTGCTAAGTCGATTCAGTCGTGTCCGACTCTGTGCGACCCCAGATATGGCAGCCCACCAGGCTCCCCCATCCCTGGATTCTCCAGGCAAGAACACTGGAGTGGGTTACCATTGCCTTCTCCAATGCATGAAAGTGAAAAGTGAAAGTGAAGTCTCTCAGTCGTGTCTGACTCTTAACGACCCCATGGACTGCAGCCCACCAGGCTCCTCCTTCCATGAGATTTTCCGGGCAAGAGTAGGGTGGGGTGCCATTGCCTTTTCTTTATGTGTGTTACCCTTCTTTAAATTTCTTAACATTTCTATGAGGTACTATTATTAGCCTTATTTTTAAAATGAGGACACCAAGGGCTAGTCTTCTATAAGACAATAAGTGGTGGAATAAAGGTCTGAATCCAGGTAGTCTAACTCAAGAGTCCATTACACTTCCCCTCCTCTACATAATTTTCTACGCATTTGTTGTCCTTAAAGCAATAATACATGACAGCATATGTAAGTTAAAAAATTCATATTCTATATTCTTTATCCTTTAGGGTAGTAAAGTACAGCCTAGTTAAATAATTTTCTGAAAATATTGTAGCTATTTTAAAATATTATAGTAGTAAAATAGTAAATAAAATATTCTGGAAGAAAAATAAAAACATGTAGACACCTTAATTAAATGACCTGGAATGCTGAACTATGGAATATCTTACTAGTGAGCTGAAATAAAAATATTTTTTCTAGACAGGATACATAGAAGTTCTTTCACATTGAAAGTAAATATTTTCCTTAACAAAATGTTATCTTGGAATATATAGCACATTGCCCTAATTTAAGATGATTTATTTTCGTTTACTTATTTTTTAGTTTAGTTTTGCTGGAAGCCTGGGGCATGTTGTGTGGAAAAAAGAAACCTTTAGATTTTCTCTGAAGTAAATTTCTGAACTGAAAGAAAAACAATACAATCATGAAAAGTATTCCTAGATAAGAACAAATCAATTGATAAACACATATCTGTATCCAACTGATTATATAATATCTCATGGGTGCTGTGGTAATGCTGTCAAGACACGGCTTGTATCTTTGAAATATCAGATTTAATTTAAATCAATTTCAAGCTAACTACTTTAGTCCACCATTAGTGAGTAATATAGTCAGCCTCCACAATGTTTAAGTTAGTGAAGAAATGGAAAATCAGGGAAAGAACATATGCTAGTTTTGATCTGCATGAACTGAAGTGCCAAAAACATTACAAAGAAAGATAGCTCATAACACATTTCAGCACCAGTGAAGTGTGTGGGGAAAAAAAAGGATCTTCTTGATACATTTTATTTTTTCTTTACTTTTAACCCTCATTATTTGATAATTATTTATTCAACTTTGAACACAGGTTGTATAAACATATTTGTTTTATTTTTAAGTATATTTAAAGTAAGTATGGTATAAAATGAATGTATTCGGAGGCTTTATAAGAGACATTTTCTCTTCTCTTCTAAGTTAAATTTAACAGGTATTAGTGATCACCTAATGGAACAGCTTTTTAAAATGGCCAAAGAAAACCTACCCAAACACTTGAAAATTACAGACAGCTTCAGTATATAAATTGTAATGTTATTAATTTAAATATGTCATACAGGAAGATCCAAGCTTCTGGATAAATTTGGCAGATTGAACACATCCATCCACCTCTGCTCCTCTGGAAAGCCTAAGAAGTAACAGTAAACGGATAAAAATCATCTAAACTCACAAGGGCAAAGAGAATTATGAAGTGAGGGACAAAGAGCCTATACTTTGTCCCTCACTTAGTATAGTGAGATCTACACTTCTGTATCTTTGGGAAAAAGTCAGTCACAGGGCTAGAGACCTTCCAAATGGACTTGTCCAGTGCATTCTCTTAAATATAAATGAACCAAAGATCTCTAGGCACTGGAGGAGAGTTTCTAACATAAAACAAAGATGATAAAAAAAGACAAACTAAAAAGGAGATTCAGAGGTAATTTAGTCTCTTAATGCTAATGAATAAAGTATAATAAAAAACCTCAAATTATATAAAATTAGTATTCCGATGGCACCCCACTCCAGTACTCTTGCCTGGAAAATCCCATGGACGGAGGAGCTTGGTAGGCTGCAGTCCATGGGGTCTCGAAGAGTCGGACATGACTGAGAGACTTCCCTTTCGCTTTTCACTTTAATGCGTTGGAGAAGGCAATGGCAACCCACTCCAGTGTTCTTGCCTGGAGAATCCCAGGGACGGGGGAGCCTGGTGGGCTGCCGTCTATGGGGTCGCACAGAGTCGGACACGACTGAAGCGACTTAGCAGCAGCAGCAGTATTCCCAAAGGGTTCAAAGGGTGTAGTTCATCCATAATATAAAAAGAGAAACATTCAGGGAAAAAAATATTTTGGGAATTAGAAAAAAATGGAAATAAACTATTCAGTAGGAAATATTAAGAAGTAATTGAATGTAGTGATATATCAAGGAAGAGACAAAGGTAGTGGTCCTATAAGCAAGAAAGGGGTGTGCGGTGTATAGAAAAATTAAAAAGAATAAAACCAACTAAAACTAGTCAGCTTTTTATCATTAGCATGAGCCAACAATTCTAAGCCACGTCAGTGATAAAAGAGTCTTATCCACAACAAATTTGTGTGTATCTAACTTCTAAATCAGAGAAGGCAATGGGACCCAACTCCAGTACTCTTGCCTGGAAAATCCCATTGGCGGAGGAGCCTGGTCCATGTGGTCGCGAAGAGTCAGACAGGACTGAGCGACTTCACTTTCACTTTTCACTTTCATGCATTGCAGAAGGAAATGGCAACCTACTCCAGTGTTCTTGCCTGGAGAACCCCAGGGACGGGGGAGCCTGGTGGGCTGCCGTCTGTGGGGTCGCACAGAGTCGGACACGACTGAAGCGACTTAGCAGCAGCAGGAGCAACTTCTAAATAGTTGTTGCAGTTGCTGTAATGTCTATGAAGAAATGAACTCAATGAAACAAAGATATGGACAGTATCAAAATTTCTGGAATATTTTGAAATGATATTTTTTGTTTCAATGGTGATTTACATATTATCATTTCTTACTTTGTATAATTTTGTGTCCCCTCACTTTTTTGCCTTATGAAATTAGCTGGCAGTTTGTCTATTTTGTTACTTTTCATAACACCAAGATTTTGAGTTGTTAGGTAGACATTTTCCATTGTCTACCTTATTGATCTTTACTTTTATATTTAATAATTTCTCCATTGGTTTGTTGTTGTTTATATAGATTTTTTGGGGGGAGCAGATGTAGGTATTTAATCCATTTATTTATTTTTATATTTTAATAGGTACCATTGACATACATTAAAATATGCATATATTTAAAATGCACTATTTATGTTTTACCTGCTTAAAATCTGTAAAAACATCCTGACAATAAGGATAATGAACATACAACCCACATCTTGTTGCCACCATAACCTTCTTCCTACGTCTCTCCAACCTCTCATCAGGAGACAATCATACAGCCTTCTTACACTATAAATTAACTTGCATTTTTAGAATTTTGTATAAATGGAATCATCCATGGACTCTTTTTATCTGGCTTCTTTCATTCCACATAATCATTTTGGATTTCATTCTCATAGTAACACATATCAGCAATTCATTCCTTTTTTTGAGAGGTAGTATTCCTACTTGTATTTGTATGGGTAGGCTACTGTATTTTTATCCTTTAGCCTGCTAAAAGATACCAGAGATCAAATTGCCAACATCTACTGGGTCATAGAATAAGGAAAAGAATTCCAGAAAAACATCTACTTTTGCTTCATTGACTATGCTAAAGTCTTTGACTGCGTGGATCACAACAAACTGGAAAATTCTTAAAGAGATGTGAATACCAGACCACCTTACCTCCCTCCTGAGAAACCTGTGTGCAGGTCAAGAAGAAACAGTCAGAACTGGACATGAAACAATGGACTGGTTTCAATTTGGGAAAGGGGTCTGTCAAGGCTGTATAGTGTCACTCTGCTTATGTAACTTATATGCAGAGTACATCATGCAAAATGCCAGGCTGGATGAAGCACAAGCTGAAATCAAGATAGTTGGGAGAAGTATCAATAACCTCAGATATGCAGATGAAACCACCCTTATGGCAGAAAGCAAAGAAGAACTAAAGAGCCTCTTGATGAAAGTGAAAGAGGAAAGTGAAAAAGCTGACTTAAACCTCAACATTCAAAAAATGAAGATCATGGCATCTGGTCCCATCACTTCATGGCAAACAGATGGGGAAACAATGGATACAGTGACAGACTTTATTTTCTTAGGCGTCAAGATCACTGCAGATGGTGTCTGCAGCCATGAAATTAGAATATGCTTGCTCCTTGAAAGAAAAGCTATCACCAACCCAGACAGCATATTAAAAAGCAGAGACATTACTTTACTGACAAAGATCCATTTCCAGTAGTCATATATGGATATGAGAATTGGACCATAAAGAAAACTAAGTGCAGAAGAATTGATGTTTTTGAACTGTGATGTTGGAGAAGACTCTTGAGAATCCCTGGGACTGCAAGGAGATCAAACTAGTCAATCCTAAAGGAAATCAGTCCTGAATACTCACTGGAAGGACTGATGCTGAAGCCAAATTCCAATACTTTGGCCACCTGATGTGAAGAACTGACTCATTGGAAAAGACCCTGATGCTGGGAAAGATTGAAGGCGGTAGGAGAAAGGGATGATGGAGGATGAGATGGTTGGATGGCATCACCAACTCGATGGACATGAGTTTGAGCAGGCTCCAGGAGTTGGTGATGGGTGGGGAAGCCTGGCGTGCTGCAGTCCATAGGTTCTCAGAGCTGGACACGACTGAGCGACTGAACTGAACTGAGCCTGTTAATGGACATTTAGGTTGTTTCCAGTTCGGGGCTGTTATGAATGATGTTCCAATGACCACTCATGTATAAGTCTTTGTATGAGGATATCTTTTCGATAACTAACTAGGGCATTACTAAGTCGTATAGTAGGTGAATGTTTAGTCATGAAGAAACTGTCAAAAAAGTTCTCCAAAGTGACTGTGCCATTTTACATTCCTACTAGCACAATATGAGACTTCCACATCCTTGCTAACAGATGGTATGAGCAGTCTTGTTTATTTTAGACATATTAATAGATGTGAAGTGGTATCTCATTATGATTTTAATTTTCATTTCTTAGTGAGATTAGTAACACTAAATGTCTTTTCAAGTGTTTATTTGCCTTTTCTGTATTGTTTTTGGTAAGGTATCTGTTCAAGTTATTTGCCTGATTTGATTACTGCATTGTTTGCTGTCTAATAATTAAATTTTGGGAGTTCTTTATATATTCTCGATACAGATCTTTTATCACATAAATGTTTTAAAAGTATTTTCCCAGTCTATGGCTAATCTTTTCACTCTATTAAGAGCATCGTTTGAAGACTGACATTCTACATTTTTATAAGGTACAATTTATCCATTTTCCTTTTATGGATTATGCTTCTTAATATGTTAGAAGACTCACAATTTGTCATTATTTTTCCTTTAAACAGTTTATTATCTATTAAATATACTTAAGTAAGTAAATGAAAGTCTCAGTTGTGACCGACTCTTTGCGACCCCATGGACTATAAAGTCCATGGAATTCTCCATGCCAGAATACTGGAGGGGGTAGCCATTCCCTTCTCCAGGGGATCTTCCCAACCCAGCGATCAAACCCAGGTCTCCTACATTGCAGGCAGATTCTTTACCAGCTGAGCCACCAGAGAAGCCCATTAAATATACTTAAATACATCTTAAAATGTATTTACCAACATACTTATCATTTCTGGTGTTCTTTGTTCCTTTGTGAAGATCCAGGATTCTGTCTGGTGTGATTCTCCTTTTGCTAAATCCTTTAAAATTTCTTTTAGTACTGGTCTGGTGGTGATTAATTATGTCAGCTTTCCTATGTTTGAAAAGGTCTTTATTTTGCTAGTTTCTTGAATAATAATTTTGTTGGGTAAAAAAAATTCTAGGTTGACAAAGTTTTTTCTTTCAGCTGCTTAAGGACATTTCTACACTGTCTTCCCTCTTGCATTGTTTCCTAACAGAAATATGCCGTTTCCCTTATCTTTCTCTGGATATAATGTATCTTTTCTCTCCTCCCCTTCTTTCTGCTACTGTTAAGATTTTTTTCTCTATCACTCAGTTTAAGGATTTTGATTTTGATGTGCCTTGGTATAATTTTCTTTATTCTCCTTATACTTGGGGTTCATTGTGTTTTTTGGATCTGTGGGTTTATAGATTTCATATAATTTATTTTATATGTTTTCATCTATTTCTTTAGCTATTGCATGAAGAAGGTAAATCTGGTCCCCATTACTCCACAATAGTTAGATATGAAAATACTTTAACTATTTGTTAACCATCTGGGGTTGATACCTCATTCATCTGCTTCTCCTCCTACTTCTCTACTTAGGCACTAAGATAGCAACAGTAAAAGTCTTAATTTGGTAAGTTTCAGATTTTCTTCTGATTATTGTTTAAATGCATGCTATTGGTCTTGATATGTAGTATCTTTATTATTACTTTTTGCACATTCTGTTCAGTTTATTTCCCCCCTTTTATCTGAAAGTTGTTTAATGGAAGATTTTATTTTTAATTTATAGATGAAAAAATCTTTCAGTATTTATTTTATGAATAATTGACAATTTTATTGCTTTATGATTGAAGAATAATTTTGTAATATTTTTACATCAGGACACTGATGTTTTATTTGTAGCTTAAGATATAATTGATTTTTTAAACACAAATACGTCTGTAAGAATTACCTTATTTTTTGTTCTTATTTTCAATACTTTTAAAACCTTCTCTCTGACTTCCATTAAATCCCCTCAAGTCCCTCTATCATCAATTTTTTAGTCTTGACAACTGCTACAATATATTATACAGAGACACTGCTCCTATATGTTTCCATTGATGAAAATAACCATTTTAAACACATTTCTTATTGAAGAGACTATTTCCTCTCCACTTGTATATTTTTAGGTTTAAATTTTTTTTAATTTAATGGAGTATAGCTGATATACAATGTTGTTTTAGTTTCAGACCACCTGTATATTCTTCAGTTCACCAAAAATTTGAGTATAATGTAGGAACAGCAGATACCCAGTTGAAGACTTGGTCCTTGTCCCAGAAGAAGCTTGGTAATCTGCCATGCTTTTCTTTTCTTTCTCCTTGAGTATTTTTAGAACCACGTATAGTTTTTGTTCCATATTTTTCAGTGCAGTGTCCCAAATACTTACTAATGCCATATAGTGTACAGACAAATTATTGTAGAGCCTATGTAGACAAAACTATATTGATGATCACCATAACAAGATTGGGTATTATTCACCTCTTCATGTTCTCTCTTACCTTTCCTTGAGTTACAAAGACTCTGGCTTCAACAAATAGTAGGGCATTGCTATTACCAAATATAAACTTAAAGGAGAATTTACAGAAAATAGTTGATACTGGAGAATTAACACACAATTATAATTGTAAAATAGAAATGGTCAAAAATTATGGTGATTAATAACAAGAAAGTATTTGTGAAATGGGGAAAGTCAAATGTTTCAACTAGCAAGCAGTCACATGTAATATTTTATAAAATTAAAATTTCATGATTAACAGAATAAAAAATAATTAAACAAGCTGTATTTCAGTTTTTATTTGTACAATATGGTGATAAAAATATCAGTTTTATGAGGTTGATGAGAGATCAGAACTAATGAATACAAAGGCTTTCTTGATACATAACAGGCACTGGAATATGGTAGCACTTGTTTTCATTATTATTAGTGTATTCTTATATAAAGTTAGACATTTTTTAAAAACAATGATCCTGAGACATAAATAACTTACAGGCCTTTCCAGGATACATTTTGAAGGAATTTAGATGTTTTGTCTACCAGTTGTTGGAAAGAAAAACTAGTAGTCATATGTGATTTCTGCTGCCCTGAGTTTATTTCCAGTAACACAAAGTGGTCACAACAAAGCATTCAAATATGACTTTGTATATCTCAAATGTCATGGGAGAAGCTGGAACTACACAGAAGAAAATCACTGCCAGACGTTCTGGTTCTCTTCTCATTTAAAAACAGCTAACTCAACTCATCCTTCAGTTTTCTGCTTTAACATACTCACTCCCTTAGTGAAGCCATTCCCTTTAGGCTAGACTCCTTGAAGTGGTCCTATGCCCTAACCTAAAATTTTCCTATCATAATATTCATCACATTTTTTTCATAGCTTTTTTAGTTGTATATCTTCTCAATATATTATAAACTCCATGAAAAGAAGAGATATGTCTGTCTTATTCATTGCTATTGCCCGAGCACATGCAAACTGTATGGCACAATGTTGATGACTCATTATTTATCAAATAAATGATTGAGTACATGAATAAATTCCCTAGATGTGCAAGGAGATCAAACCAGTCAATCCTAAAGGAAATCAACCCTGAAATTCATTGGAAGGACTGATGCTGAAGCTGAAGTTCCAGTACTTTTGCCATCTGGTGTGAAGAATCGATTCATTGGAAAAGACTCTGATGCTGGGAAAGATTGAAGGCAAAGGGAGAAAGGGATGGCAGAGGATGACATGGTTAAATAGCATCACCAATTTAATGGATATGAATTTGAGCAAACTCTGGGAGACAGTGAAGGACAGGGAAGCGTGGCATGCTGCAGTCCATGGCGTCACAGTGAGACGGACACAGCTTAGTGGATGAGCAACAGATGTGCAAATTTCAACGTACAGCCAGAGATAACTCTAGAATCTGGATCTGAAGCAGACATAGAGAATATGCAAGCACATCCCTCCAAAGGTCTAGATACAATGAACACATTTTATCTGCATCCTCAAGTAACTTCTCTACTATTGATAATGATGGTAGACCTTCAGAGACCTTCAGGATTGGCACTGCTTTAGAACCAGCTAAGTATCTTTCATCCATAGCTATGAATTGAATGTATACATACTCAAATTTAGCTAAACTAGCTTATAGGAAACTAGCTATGTACCAGGCTAAGAGCTATGTGCTTTATCATGTCATTTTACTTTACTCAGTGGCATAATCTATAAGGGGGTAGGATGATCATTTCTATTATAAATAAGAAAAGTGGCTGCAAAATATATCATAACTGAAAAAAAGTCATGTAGCTTGTTAATAGAAGAACCAGGATGTATATGCAAGATGTAAATTTACATATTGGGAGTGAATGCTTGAAGGTAAGACATAATGAAGTGATTACATTCAAATTGTCTTTGCATGAGTATAAGCAGGTCTGCATATGTCATCAATGCACTCAAAGCTCAAATTAACTTAGTTATAGCATATATTACAAGTCAGACTTATCCTTACTGATATTCACTTGCTGTCAGACATTAGATATCTTAGCTTTCTAAGCTTCCTTTTTCTTCTCTGCAAAGTAAACTACATGCCCCTTGTTTCTCTCACAGGGCCACTAAAAGTAACAAATAAGACACCTGTACAGAAGCCACATTGTGTTAATATAGCACTTTGAAGATTTAAAGGGATTATTAACATAGCTATCATGTTGACATTTTTATTCTATTTTACCAAACAAAGTCTGTTTGCTGCCTTATTTCCATTTGGAGCTTTATAGATTTACAGGTTACAACCTATAAGAACCTATAAGTTCTTTCAGTCTTATGAAAATTATGCCATTAATAGTAGGTTTACAAATAGAATTATTTTCAGTTTCTGACATAATGAAAGTCAAATCAGGGTCCAAGAAAAATAACAATTGCTTGTACTAAAGGTTTGCTATGTCTTAGGTACACTGAAATGGGTACAAACTCAAAGGTTGATGGAAACAACATTGGGTGTGACTTTTAATCACAGCTGTAAATTTATGAGTGTTGCAATCCTTGCCAATAAAATGGGGATAATAAACTCTAACTTCTTAAAATCATTATATTCTATTAAATTGTACATAGCAATGTTATAAAGAGTGTATGGGGTACTTACATGATCAGTATTTAAGGAAGACATGCATTCAAGAGAAAAATGTGTATTTTATATTTTAAATGAATTTTTATTTTTTTTAAACAAATGCTTTTGAAATATATACATACCACACCCAAACATCTATCTAATGGGAAGCTGCTATATAACCCAAGGAGCCCAGCTGGTGCTTTGTGATGACCTAGAGGGTCAGGATTTCGAGTGGGTGAGAGGGAGGCTCAAGAGGGAGAAGATATATGTATATACATAACTATATATATATAATTATATTAAAAAACCAGTGTTTACACAGTGTTTTACAGCAGAGATCAACACATTGTAAAGCAATTATCCTCCAATTAAAAAAAAAACACAAATGTTTATTTCTGAAAAGCACTTATCCATAATGTTAACTTAACCGATGAGAAATGAAATATATTTCTTTGACAACACTTTGTAGGCTCATTTAGTCTTTTAGAAGTGCAATATTTATGATGACCCTCAGGAAATTAAAAGGTATGCTATTTCCAAATCATAAACAAAAATAATTTGTGCCATCACAAACACAAACCTTTTGTGGAAAATATTTCTTGATCTGTTATTACCAACGGCAAGTAGACCCAAGTATTGTCAGGATTTGCAAGGGAGATCAAAATGTATCTGAAGTAAGCCAACTTGTAATTTTTTTCTCCTCTCAAAGGGTGGGTCATACACAAGCAGTAAAACTTTTTGTGTTTCTTTTACCCTGTTCCACCCAAATCACACAGCCAAGTTTCAATACCATTATGCTGATCTAGTGAACTTCAAATACCTATTTCCTAATTTGGATTGATCAGAACATCTTCAAAACATCTGCCCAACTTGGTACACTGCCCAGGAAGTCAAATAACTTTGAGAAGAGAAAGCAAGATTTGTTGTTTAAGACAGGGAACTACCTGGAAAATTATGAAGTTTTAGTAAGACTATCAGTATTCTTAACTTTGCCAAAAGTCAGCCATGTGGAATGCAGTAAGAACTCTAGGCAGCTTTAAAATAAACTCTTTGATGAAATGCAATTATAAAACATTGTCAGCTGTTAGGATTGATATTTTTCCTTCCAATAATTTAAGAAGTCATCAGTGTCGGAAGTATGATTAGGAGATTTCCAAAACTCGCTCAATTTTTCCTACATGATATGGTCTGAAGGTAATGGGAAGGCCAACTCTTTCTCAGAGCTCTATCTCCCTTCCAAGATGGAAACGCTTACAATTTGAATTTCTAAAAAGGTCTTGTAAGAATTTCCAAAGGGAAGGGACATAGAGCAAGGTAAGGGTGTAATATAGGAAGACAAACCAGGTTACTGCCAAGGAGCATTGAAAGGGAGCATTTTCCTTGAAGCCACCATTACCTGAATCCTATAATCAGTGTGTCAGACTTAGAGATTTGATCTGCGAGCATTCTGGAAACCCACTTGCATCTCAGAAACTGACTCACAGGAACCAAAGCTCATAGACAGTTAACAGCTAAAACTAGATGCCATTTTAAGGTTGAAGTTAAGAATTATAATTGTCTGAGTATCCAGATATTTGAACCTTTCCTCAGTGCACTCTTTCCAGTCAATCATATCCCAGCAGAAGTCAGATTATAATCAGATATTTGCTTTGAAGGACAGAATCTGAATAAGGATTTTTTGTGCTGCAATTTGCATGCTTAAATTCATCACATGAGATGATTATTTTAAAATGAGTTAGTCCTTTCAGGAAGCAGCTCTTTCTAAGTACTTCTGACGCCTCTCTCTTCCCTTCTATCCTTCTATAACTCATGTTGTTGTTTATTCACTAAGTTGTCTGAGTCTTTGAGACCTCATGGACTGTAACCCAGCAGGCTCTTCTGTCCATGGGATTTCCCAGGCAAGAATACTGGAGTGGTTGCCATTTCCTTCTCCACCTATAATCCATTCTTCATATAAAAACATCCTCTAGGAGCAATATCCCCTGAGTCACTAATAAACATAAATGTTAAAATCAACTTCTCAGGTAACTTATATCTCAAGAGGTGGGAGAGAGACAGCATTAAATCACAGACAACCTAGGGAGGAGGATAAAAATCAACAAGAAATAAGGAGGAAGAGACAAAAAGGACTGAAGATGTGTTCTACTACTTCATACATTTAATAGGGCTTGCTTGCAGCTTGCTTCTGTTTGGGTATGAGCAGATGCCTCTGCAGTTTAAGCACCTGTCAAAATGAGTTCAAACTTGGAAGTTAAATGCCTCTTTGAAGTATGGGCAGTTCAGTTCAGTCACTCAGTCGTGTCCGACTCTTTGCAACCCCATGGACTGCAGCACTCCAGGCCTTCCTGTCCATCACCAACTTCCAGAGCTTGCTCAGACTCCTGTCCATTGAGTCAGTGATGCCATCCAACCATTCATCTTCTGTTGTCCCCTTCTCCTTCTGCCTTCAATCTGTCCCAGTACCAGGGTCTTTTCCAGTGAGTCTTTTCTTTGCATCATGTGGCCCAAGTATTGGAACTTCAGCTTCAGCATCAGTCCTTCCAGTGAATATTCAGAACTGATTTCCTTTAGGATTGACTGGTTTGATTGCTTGCAGTCCAACAGACTCTCAAGAGTCTTCCCCAACACCATAGTTCAAAAGCATCAATTCTTCAGCACTTAGCTTTCTTTATGGTCCAACTCTCACATCCATACATGACTACTGGAAAAATCATAGCTTTGACTGGATGGACCTTTTTCAGCAAAGTAATGTCTCTGTTTTTAATATGCTGTCTAGGTTGGTCATAGCATTTCTTCGAAGAAGTAAGCATCTTTGAATTTCATGGCTGCAATCACCATCTGCAGTAATTTTGGAACCCAAGAAAATAAAGCCTTTCACTTTTTCCAGTGTTTCCCTATTTATTTGTCATGAAGTGATGTAACTGGATGCCATGATCTTCGTTTTTTGAATGTTGAGTTTTAAGCCAGCTTTTTCACTCTCCTCTTTCACTCTTATCAAGAGTGAAAATAGTCACAAAGTCCACTTACTTGACTATTTTAGTAGACAAATTTATCCAATTTTTATTCTGAAAGTCATTATTATTTTATGCAAACTTAAATTTATAAATTAAATAAGCTTGGTTGCATAGCATGGTAGTTAAGACCATAGCTGTAAGATGATCTGACTTGAGTCTCAGCTCACTCAGTTCCTAATTGTGTGACCTTCTCTAAACATGGAGATAATAAAAGCACCTAACTTACAAAGTCACAGGAAGGATTGCACCAGAGCATGTAAAGTCTTGGCAGAGTGCCTGGCACCCATAAGTGCTCTGTAAGTTCTGGTTGCTACTGATGTTACCATCGTTGCTATTGGTGATGCTTGTGCTGGATTCTCCTGATAACCTCAAAATCTTTTACATTCTAGAAAACAATTTATTATTCTATGGAATAAAAGCAACCTATTTCAGACCATAATCATCTCTTACTTGGCCTCTTGCCTTAACATCTGAGAGTTCTCTTCTCAAAAATGCACTCAGCTGCCTCCTGCACAGCTGGATATGCAATTTTTCTGACTTCAGCTCTTCAGTGCCCTCCCGACAGGGGTTCAAACCCATTAACTGAGTCCTTGTAGCCAAGCTTTTGCCATTCAACTCTTCCTTTTATAATACTTTATGGCCCATTAACACCATTCACCTTTAGTCCTTTATACACCGTGCTGTCTCTCACCTCTGTGCCTCTGCCCCAGTCTCTCTGCTGTTCTGAAACACACTCTCATGGCCCATCCATTGGGTTAACTCTTGCATATTCTGGAACAGTCAGTGTTCACATCCTCACCCTAGTTTCCCAACTCAATGGTTGGCTCACCACTATCCCCCAGAACCCAGAACAGTGCTTGGCACATTACTGACTAAGAGTGAAGAGATGGAAAAAGCCCTCTGATAGGGTACTCTAGACAGAGAGCTGAGAAAATGAAGGCATACAAAAGCTTCTGTTTGCAGGTTCAAATTACAACATTGGTCAGAGTGTACAAAACAATCTTCATGTATATGAACAAGACGGAATATTTAGTGCCATTTTGTTAAATCTATAGGTTAACATATTATCTTTGGACAAACTATTCACTGATTTGTTGAATTAATCACATTATTATGGAAGGACAAATTATTCCAAATCATTTCTATATCTGATTTTTAAAATGTTTTTGGATCGAAAGTTTAAAAAAAGAATGAAATAATTCCATTTGCAATAAAATGGATGGATCTAGAGATAGTCATATTGAGTGAAGTCAGAGAAAGACAAATGTCATATGATATTGCTTATATGTGGAGTCTAAAAATATGGTACGAATGAACCTATTTACAAAACAGAAATAGAGTCACAGATGTAGAAAACAAACTTATGGTTGCCAAGGGGGAAAGAAAGGGGGAGGTGTAAAATGTGAGATTGGGAGTGATATATACACACTACTATGGAATAGGGCTTCCCTGGTGGCTCAGATGGTAAAGAATCAGCCTGCAATGCGGGAGACATGGATTTGATACCTGGATTGGGAAGATCTCCTGGAGAAGCGATTGGCAACCCACTCCAGTATTCTGGTCTGGAGAATTCCATGGACAGAGGAACCTGGCAGGCTACAGTCCATGGGGACACAAAGAGTTGGACATGACAGAGCAACTTTCACTATGTAATAAAATAGGTAACTAGTAAGAACTTACTGTATAGCACAGGGAGCTCTACTCAATACTCTGTAATGACCTACAAGGAAATAGGATGTAAAAAAGAGTGGCTATAATGCATATGTATAACTGATTCACTTTGCTGTATAGCAGAAACTAATATAACAGTGCAAATCAGTTATATCCAAGTAAATATTAATTTAAAAGTAAATAAATTTTTAAAAGAATAAGAAAAATTTTTAAGGCTTTGGATATAATCATTTGGTTGACTTGAAAGTTTACAGTTTACTCATTTTACTGAAGAATATAATTAAAAATTGTTAAGTATGGATTATACAGTTAGTCATTACTGACTTACACATTGAATTTGTTCAAGTCAAAACAACATTTCTTTCTTTCTTTCTTTCTTTTTTTTGTACAGCCAGCAGTACAAGCTCAAGCTAGTAGCAAAGATATGAAGATTGCCATTGTTAGCTGGTCTTCTTTATACTTTTATGTTATCACAGATAACTTGGATTCTGGACTTAGTACTTATCTGAAGTTTTTGTTGATATATAAGTTTAAATTACTCTAATCTACTCTGTCCTGGCTGTACTGGCTTTGCAATGTTAACAGTGGTACAGATGGACAGATGGAGGGTTTTCTTTTTCTCAGCATGCTAAATAGTCATGATTCAGACAGTACTTATGGAGCAGATGTTAGGAGATAATGGTTCTCAGGGCAGTATGGCTACTGAGAAGTAACCAAATGCCTTATATGAAGGGGGCATTTCAGCGACTTGTACCCTCACTTTCAAGGAGTGTGGCTACAGTCAAAACCACTGCTTCAGCATGTGTAAACTCACCAGTGTAACCCAATTAAGCTTCTGAGAACTTTTTTGAATGACAAGTTAAACTTACTGCCTCTTCATTACTAACATGAAAATTTAATGTTAGTAAAATTAACATTACAAAGGATACTCCATTTTAGAAATGCAAGCAAAAAATGAAACTTTAAACACTGGGATAATGACCACAATTATACATTTTAATCTGCTTTAAGAGAACAGAATCAGTTCCTAGAACTTGTGTTCTACAATGGCTGGTTAAAGAAATCTCTCTTAAGCCTACTAAGAGGGTCTAACCTTGAAGTAACCTCATCTTGATGAAAGATAGTAACTCATTTCTCCAGCATAATTAGAAAATCTGTCACTCTGGATGAGAACATCTCCAAGAAGACTACATATTTCCACTTTCAGGTCCATATTTAAAATTTTTAAAAAAAGCAATAGTGAACAATAGTGTAAGGAAGTACGGTATAAAGGGAACACTTTCAATCTCTGTTTCAGTTAGGTGAGAACTAAGACCCTGGCCCTGCTACTCACAAGCTATGTGGCCTCAGAAAATTCATTAGCATCCCTTATCTCAATTTCATTATCTGTAGATAAACATAATGTTCAGTCAGTCAGTTCAGTCACTCAGTCGTGTCTGACTCTTTGCAACCCCATGAATCGCAGCACGCCAGGCCTCCCTGTCCATCACCAACTTCTGGAGTTTACTCAAACTCACGTGCATCGAGTCGGTGATGCCATCCAGCCATCTCATTCTCTGTTGTCCCCTTCTCCTTCGGCCCCCCATACCTCCCAGGATCAGGGTCTTTTCCAATGAGTCAACTCTTCGCATGAGGTGGCCAAAGTACTGGAGTTTCAGCTTTAGTATCAGTCCTTCCAATGAACACCCAGGGCTGATCTCCTTTAGAATGGACTGGTTGCATCTCCTTGCAGTCCAAGGGACTCTCAAGAGTCTTCAACACTACAGTTTAAAAGCATCAATTCTTTGGTGCTCAGCTTTCTTCACAGTCCAACTCTCACATCCATACATGACCACAGGAAAAACCATAGCCTTGACTAGACGGACCTTAGTCGGCAAAGTAATGTCTCTGCTTTTGAAAATGCTATCTAGGTTGGACATAACTTTCCTTCGAAGGAGTAAGTGTCTTTTAATTTCGTGGCTGCAGTCACCATCAGCAGTGATTTTGGAGCCTAAAAAAATAAAGTCTAGCACTGTTTCCACTGTTTCCCCATCTATTTCCCATGAAGTGATGGGACCAGTTTTCTGAATGTTCTAAGGTGCTTCTGAGGGTTAGTCTCAAGCACATAAAAGGAACCCGATAATTAGACAGTATTATCGTTCATTCTATCATTATCTGCAGGCACTAATGGAATTTTAAAGCAAACAAACAAACAAAAAACCCTAAAAGACAATAGAAAGAGAGGTACAGAGGTTTGAAATTCAAACACTGTCGAGGGCAAAGCAAGTGCTTGTGCAAGGAGGACAAAAGGTAGAGCAGGGGAATCCTGATAGAAACAGGGAACATATACAGGCTTCATTAAGACTTTAGATTCAAATCTAAACATCATGAACAAAAAAGTCTCACTTCAGTTCTTCAAGGGCTTCTCAGATGGCTCAGTGGTAAAGAATCTGCCTGCCAGTGCAGGAAATGCAGATTTGATCCCTGGCTGCGGATGATCCCCTGGAGAGGGAAATGGTAACCCACTCCAGTATTCTTGCCTGGAGAATTCCATGGACAGAGGATCCTGGCGGGCTGCAGTCCATGGGTTTGCAGAGTCAGACATGACTGAACAGCTGAACATGCAATCATTTCTTCAAAGTAGAGACCAGGTCATCAATCTATAATGCTTGATATCCTAACATAATTATTTTAACAATAAGAAAGCCAGTGCTCAGAGAGATGGTTACTTGTCTGAATCACCCAGAAGCTTGTTGCCAGAGCCGGAATTAGAACTTGCTTCTCTAGTAAGTTTACTTGAGCTTCCTTTCTTTCAGTCCCGTGTTTGTCTCTTTCTGACATCCCTAAGAATCAAATTTCCTTTGCTGTTTTCTGGATGCTGCTCTCAAAGGGAAACTATTTTCTTCAATCATCCTGGCCAGTGAGAAAACCTCACCTACTTCCACACTGGGCCTCAAGTAATGAAGTTCAGATAAAATGCCCTCCCAGCTCACATTCCTCGGATTTTTTGACATTGAGATAGCTGGTTACGGAGTTTTCTTTCCTCTTCAAGCCCCATTATTTAACCCCATAAAAATTTGTTCAGCGACTCTACTATCACCACAGTTCAGTTCAGTTCAGTTCAGTTCAGTCGCTCAGTCGTGTCCGACTCTTTGTGGTGACAATATACAGCCTTGACGGACTCCTTTTCCTATTTGGAACCAGTCTGTTGTTCCATGTCCAGTCCTAACTGTTGCTTCCTGACCTGCATACAGATTTCTCAAGAGGCAGGTTAGGTGGTCTGGTATTCCCATCTCTTTCAGAATTTTCCACAGTTTATTGTGATCCACACAGTCAAAGGCTTTGGCATAGTCGATAAAGCAGAAGTAGATGTTTTTCTGGAACTCTCTTGCTTTTTCCATGATCCAGCGGATGTTGGCAATTTGATCTCTGGTTCCTCTGCCTTTTCTAAAGCCAGCTTGAACATCAGGGAGTTCACGGTTCATGTATTGCTGAAGCCTGGCTTGGAGGATTTTGAGAGATGTGAGATGAGTGCAACTGTGCGGTAATTGGAGCATTCTTTTGCATTGCCTTTCTTTGGAATTGGAATGAAAAGTGACCTTTTCCAGTCCTGTGGCCACTGCTGAGTTTTCCAAATTTGCTGGCAGATTGAGTGCAGCACTTTCACAGCATCATCTTTCAGGATTTGAAACTATCACCACAGCCTTATATAATTCAATCTTGATTTACCTTTCTCAGTATTCTGAAATCAATTTCTCCGGCTGGCATTCAGATAAATTTGATAATTTCCTAATAGCCATTGATTATTATTGCTTATCAGAGACAGAATGAGAAGTCAATCAGTTGTATACTATTTATTATATGCATAGCTGTCAATACACAGGTATAAAGTATATTATGCATAGCTGTCAATATACAGGTATAAGTATGCAAGTTCTAGTATGCTTTAGATGAATAAGTGAGATTTATGTTATCATTCACTATGTGCTTAATAATTGCCATGCGTGCATGTATGTTTAGTCACTCAGTCATGCCCAAATCTTTGCAACCTCAGGGACTATATGTAGCCCGCCAGGCTCCTCTGTCCATGGGACTCTCCAGGCAAGAGTACTGGAGTGGGTTGCCACGCCTTCCTCCAGGGGATCTTCTTGACCCAGGGATCAAACCCAGGTCTCCTGCATTGTTAGCAGATTCTTTACCATCTGAGCCACCAGGGAAGTCCAATAACTGTCACAAAGACTCCAAAATTAAAATAATTTTAAAGAAAATGAGAGTCTCTATTATCAAATGGCCCAAGCTTCCTCCCTTTCTCCCTCAGATATGCTCTGAGCTCCTAATAAGGTTGAAACATTGTTCTAGAAAAAAAAACAAGATTTTTTTCACATCGCCATCAACCTGAGAGAAATCTGCATCAATGTGTAAGTGTTGACTTAGCAAAATATGCTTCCTGTTCACCCCTATCCCTGATGACTCAGAGGAGCCAGACTGTGTTTGTGTTGCATTTTACCTAGCTTATAGATGACGGAACACTGTGGACCTTTGCTGAATCAGACTGTCCAGCATCTGGACTACTAGGGCGTAAGTGAAGCACTGATCCACTCAGACTGAAGAAGAAATTTAAACTTGGGAAGAAACTTCCTCAGTAATATTTCTTAATCATAGGGTTAATGATTTATATCAAAATATGAATGTGGATAGCAGCAATATATAACAGTGCTTCTGACAACCTTGATGTTTAAGCCAGATTATTTATATGTATTATAGGCTTATATTTGTTTGCAACCTTGGCAAAATTTTCTTTTGTCTTTATACTTTACAACAACATCTTTTGCTTTCATTTACCCATACAACAGAGAGGCTGTAGTTCAAAATGTCTTTCAAAGGAGCCACATCCTTTAACAAACATAAAACACGTGGAAGAATCAAACAGCTAAACCTTAAAAAAAAAAAAATGCATTTTTCAAGCTACTGACTGATATCTAAATGTAAAAAACATTTGGTTATAAGAATATATTTTCCTTCATTAAAACATTTACTAGGTTCATTTTGGTTGAATATACTGTTTCTAGCTCTTGGAAAAAAACAACAAAAGTGTTAATAGCTACAGTATTTATAATAGTAAAACCAGAGCTGACATTTATTTTGTGTGGCTTTTACAGGTTTAAGACTGATATTCTACAGATCAGAGGTCAAATTAACCATACCCTGATTCCCTCTTTAAATATATTTTTTTCTTTACACTTGAAAACAATGCTTATAGTCCTATTCTAATATTTTATGCTGTGCTTTTGGTTATTAATACCTAAAAGTTCAAATTCAAGAGCATGTTCTTATGATGTATCAGCCATACATGTTACTTGCTCTTAACTACCTTTTTACTTGGATAGTTTTTGTGTGCAAGTGATCACAGATAAAGTTTATAATATAGTATAACAACTTTTAACATTGCCTAAATTGCCTCTCTCCACTGAAAAAGCTATTTGGACAGGCCCATATGTACTTCATTCAGTATGTTAAAAATACTAACGTCAAAGACAATTTTCTCATAAATATTTTACACTAATTTAAAATAGAATCTTAGCAAACCTTATAAGAAAAATACCAACTGACAGTCTTTCTCAATTGAACATCTCTACAAAGAGAATTGGAGAAGGCAATGGCACCCCACTCCAGTACTCTTGCCTGGAAAATCCCATGGACAGAGAAGCCTGGTAGGCTGTAGTTCATGGGGCCACTAAGAGTCGGACACAACTGAGCAACTTCACTTTCACTTTTCACTTTCGCACATTGGATAAGGAAATGGCAACCCACTCCAGGGTTCTTGCCTGGAGAATCCCAGGGATGGGGGAGCCTGGTGGACTGCCATCTATGGGGTCACACAGAGTGAAACACGACTAAAGCAACTTAGCAGCAGCAGCAGCATAAAGAGAATAATTGCAACTGTAAATTATACATTGATTCTAATAAAGAAAATGGAAAATATCATGTGGCATGATGGACTCAATTTTACTTACATTCAGTAAAGTAAAAAGAATTTGGAATATATTCACATAAAGAGCAAAAAGCCAAAAAACAAAAAAGTGTTTCCTACTAGGACTGGACTCTAATCTAGGTGGTCTGCAAAGACAACAAAAATGTAAAAGTTCATTTAAAAAAAAGTCTCAGAATGTTATGAAAACTGGAGAATATAGTGAATAATACCGTAACAACTTTGTATAGTGACTGATAGTAACTGGTCTCATTGAAGTGATCATTTCATAATGTACAAAAATGCTGATTCTCTATGGTACCACTGAAACTAATATAATATGTTAATTACAGCTCAATAAAAAATATAAAATCATAAAGCATAATTTGATTAGTCCTTTTTTTTTTTTTTAATTCCCTAGCTCAGACGGTAAGAAATCTGCCTGCAATGCAGGAGACCCAGGTTCAATCCCTGGGTCAGGAAGATGCCCTGGAGAAGGGAATGGCAACCCACTCCAGTATTCTTGCCTGGAGAATTCCATGGACAGAGCCTTGTGGGCTATAGCCTGTGTGAATGCAGAGTCTGACGTCTATGACTGAGTCACTAAACTAAACTCACTCACTCTTTTTTTATCTAGCCAGCTCAAGAGGAGAACTGATTAAAATCTAGCAGGAAAACATTGTGCAAACATCAGATGATCAAGCTGTGAAAATCGTACCAAATGAAACAATTTAACTGAAAAACTTGCCCAGTGTTGAGTTTGCTGGTGAGCAGCTGCCACTCAGTTATGCATTCCCATTTGCTATTGAACCTGGGTCCAGATTCATTTATTTGAAACCAACAATCTCAAGCTCAAACTACCTGTCCCTCATGGATGAAAATAAATGAAAGCTCCTGGTTTGTGTACCCTGGAACTTCAGATAGTCCTTCATCAGATTCCTGAAATTTTCCTTGCTCCAAATTTTCCTCTTTCAAAGACCACTTAATCTAATTCATCACAGCTNTTCATGGGGCCACTAAGAGTCGGACACAACTGAGCAACTTCACTTTCACTTTTCACTTTCGCACATTGGATAAGGAAATGGCAACCCACTCCAGGGTTCTTGCCTGGAGAATCCCAGGGATGGGGGAGCCTGGTGGACTGCCATCTATGGGGTCACACAGAGTGAAACACGACTAAAGCAACTTAGCAGCAGCAGCAGCATAACGAGAATAATTGCAACTGTAAATTATACATTGATTCTAATAAAGAAAATGGAAAATATCATGTGGCATGATGGACTCAATTTTACTTACATTCAGTAAAGTAAAAAGAATTTGGAATATATTCACATAAAGAGCAAAAAGCCAAAAAACAAAAAAGTGTTTCCTACTAGGACTGGACTCTAATCTAGGTGGTCTGCAAAGACAACAAAAATGTAAAAGTTCATTTAAAAAAAAGTCTCAGAATGTTATGAAAACTGGAGAATATAGTGAATAATACCGTAACAACTTTGTATAGTGACTGATGGTAACTGGTCTCATTGAAGTGATCATTTCATAATGTACAAAAATGCTGATTCTCTATGTTACCACTGAAACTAATATAATATGTTAATTACAGCTCAATAAAAAATATAAAATCATAAAGCATAATTTGATTAGTCCTTTTTTTTTTTTTTAATTCCCTAGCTCAGACGGTAAGAAATCTGCCTGCAATGCAGGAGACCCAGGTTCAATCCCTGGGTCAGGAAGATGCCCTGGAGAAGGGAATGGCAACCCACTCCAGTATTCTTGCCTGGAGAATTCCATGGACAGAGCCTTGTGGGCTATAGCCTGTGTGAATGCAGAGTCTGACGTCTATGACTGAGTCACTAAACTAAACTCACTCACTCTTTTTTTATCTAGCCAGCTCAAGAGGAGAACTGATTAAAATCTAGCAGGAAAACATTGTGCAAACATCAGATGATCAAGCTGTGAAAATCGTACCAAATGAAACAATTTAACTGAAAAACTTGCCCAGTGTTGAGTTTGCTGGTGAGCAGCTGCCACTCAGTTATGCATTCCCATTTGCTATTGAACCTGGGTCCAGATTCATTTATTTGAAACCAACAATCTCAAGCTCAAACTACCTGTCCCTCATGGATGAAAATAAATGAAAGCTCCTGGTTTGTGTACCCTGGAACTTCAGATAGTCCTTCATCAGATTCCTGAAATTTTCCTTGCTCCAAATTTTCCTCTTTCAAAGACCACTTAATCTAATTCATCACAGCTAGAGTAGTTGAGACACATGGCCTCATGTACAATGATACTTTCTGGAACCAGAAGAAATTGCTCCTTTACTCCAATTTTGCTTGCTGCACAGATAGCTATAATTTAGCAACTGACTCATTGAATGAAGTTTTAAAATATTCAAAGGTGGAAATATTGGGATTACTGTCCAGAAAGTGAAAGTGAAGTCACTCAGTCGTGTCTGACTCTTTGTGACCCCGTGGACTGTAGCCCACCAGGATCCTAGGTCCATGGGATTCTCAAGGCAAGAATACTGGATTGGGTTGCCATTTCCTTCTCCAATTGTCCAGAAAAAAGACAGAAATAAAGTTGAATAAAACATCTGGAAATCTAGAATTTATTTTCAATGTCTAGAACCAGAAGAGTGGGGATTAAGAAGCATTGTGAAATAAATAAACACTTGGCAAGATGAGTTATAGTAATGGTAAGGTTGTGAATACCCTAGAAATTATAAAATTTTAATATGCAAAATAAATGATAATTATGGCATGGTCTAAAGTAAAAGACAACTTAAACATCAAAGTACATTATTGATAATTATAAAGGTTATGAAGAGAAAGATATGATGAAGTTGTGTTGGTTGAGAGACTGATAAAATGACTGATTAACCAATGTAGCTAAAAGAAGAAAACAATTTACATAAAGATGAGACTGAAAGGACCTAATTAAACTTAAAAGCTTTTGCACAATGAAGGAAGCTATAAGCAAGGTGAAAAGGTAGTATTCAGAATGGGAGAAAATAATAGCAAATGAAACAACTGACAAAGAATCAATTTCCAAAATATACACGCAGCAGCTCATGCAGCTCAATATCAGAAAAAGGAACAACCCAATCAAAAAGTGAGCCAAAGAACTAAACAGACATTTATCCAAACACATTATCCATACAGATGGCTAATAAACATATGAAAAGATGCTTAACATACTCATTATTAGAGAAACGTAAATCAAAACCACAACGAGGTACCTCACACTGGTCAGAATGGCTGTCATCGAAAAGTCTACAAACAATAAATGCTGGAGAGGGTGTAGAGAAAAGGGAACCCTCTTACAGCGTTGGTGAGAATGCAAACTAGTATAGCCATTACAGAGAACAGTGCGGAGATTCCTTTAAAAACTGGAAATAGAACTGCTATATGACCCAGCAATCCCACTGCTGGGCATACACACTGAGGAAACCAGAACTGAAAAAGACACATGTACCCCATGCTTATTGCAGCACTGTTTACAATACCCAGGATATGGAAGCAACCTGGCTGTCCATCAGCAGATGAAAGGATAAGGAAGTTGTGGTACATATACACAATGGAATATTACTCAGCTATAGAAAGAACGCATTTGAATCAGTTCTAATGAGGTGGATGAAACGAGCCTATTATACAAAATGAAGAAAGTCAGAAAGAGCAATACCGATACAGTATATTAATGCATATATTTGAACTGTGGTGTTGGAGAAGACTCTTGAGAGTCCCTTGGACTGCAAGGAGATCCAACCAGTCCATTCTGAAGGAGATCAGCCCTGGGATTTCTTTGGAAGGAATGATGCTAAAGCTGAAACTCCAGTACTTTGGCCACCTCATGCGAAGAGTTGACTCATTGGAAAAGACTCTGATGCTGGGAGGCATTGGGGGCAGGAGGAGAAGGGGACGACCGAGGATGAGATGTCTGGATGGCATCACGGACTCGATGGACGTGAGTCTGAGTGAACTCCGGGAGATGGTGATGAACAGGGAGGCCTGGCGTGCTGCAATTCATGGGGTCGCAAAGAGTCGGACATGACTGAGTGACTGAACTGAACTGAACTGAACTGCAATCAAAGATGATTTAATTAACTCAACATCAGAAAATGGCTTTCCTTGCTTAACTAACAAATGAATGACTCAGAAACTTTGTATGGTTGCATCTTCATTTTCATTTGTATTTTTGAGAAGGAATTCTTCTATGATGCATTACTAAATTTTAGTTTTCTAATTTTTATGAATGCTGTTTTTTTTGTTACTGTTAAGTGTTCAGTTTGGTGATGTTGACATATTTTATTAGTTTTGCAAAACCACAGCACCACTGCTTTGCCAATCATGTGGTATAACCATACATGTGGCACTTGAAAGACTGTAGAATTATAACTGTGTCACTGTGATTGAAAGTGCTGCTGCTGCTGCTGCTGCTGCTAAGTCGCTTCAGTCGTGTCCGACTCTGTGCGACCCCATAGACGGCAGCCCACCAGGCTCACCGTCCCTGGGATTCTCCAGGCAAGAACACTGGAGTGGGTTCCCATTTCCTTCTCCAATGCAAGAAAGTGAAAAGTGAAAGTGAAGTCGCTCAGTCGTGTCCGACCCTCAGCGACCCCATGGACTGCAGCCTTCCAGACTCCTCCATCCATGGGATTTTCCAGGCAAGAGTACTGGAGTGGGGTGCCATTGCCTTCTCCGGATTGAAAGTGCACTGAACAGCAATGCAAAGAGATGAGAGCATAACATACAGTCTCTGTGGTTCTACTCAGCTTTGACATTAAAGTGTAATGAATAGTCACAGGTGGATACATAAACAGATAAGCATAAATAAAACTAATAAAACTTTATTTTATAGCACTGAAATTTGAATATAATTTTCATGTCAGGAAATATTCTTCTTTTGATTTTTTTTAACCATTTCTAAATGCAAAAACCACTCAGCTTAAAGGCCCAGCAAAAACAGACAGGCCATATTTGGCTCACAGACCATAATTCCCCAGTCCTTGTTGGACAGCATAGATGCTTCATGCTTAAAGGCAAAACAGAGTGGGTTCTTAATCAGGAACTTCATGTATCACTATAGAATTTAAGTTGAATACTGATGGCACAAAATTCATTTCAGAAACATAATTTCATATAAGACTTGATGTAAGATGCATGATAAAAGTCAAACACCGAAATATTACTTGATGCACTCCTTAAGGCAGTGTTTCTTGACATGGAGCAAACATTAAGAGGTGGTGCTTATTATAAATCTATTTTCATGTTCCTTTAATTTGTTTCATTAGAAATCTACATGTTTCTTTAGCTATGAAGTTAGTTTCTATGTGTACTAAATTTCAAGAACAACCTCCTAGATAAAGAGATATAGTGGTAGGTATTATAAGTGATGAAATCAATGTTTCATGTTCATGATTGAAACCAGAGAAGTTCATGTGAATATCTAGTTATCTACAAAAGTGTTCTGAAAACTGACTGTAGCATAAGCCCATTTGGTACATCCCTCTCTAAAGAATTGTTATGAGAGCAAAGGGAAAATAGAAAACTCAGTCTTACATGCATGCTAAGCATACACACATGGTATACACACAGAAACATACACACTGACATGCAATCTTGTCCCACAGTAGGAAGCAATTCAATGTATCTAGAAAATTTTTATAAATTTCTACTTACAGAGTTTTATAAAATGTTATCCTTATTATTCAGGCTATAATTCCATATAGGACTTCATTTATGATTATCAGGAATATGCATATTGGGAGGGCGTTAGGAGAGAAAAGACTAATAATTCCAAATCTGACTTGAATTCATGTTTTCCCCAGAAAACTTCTTTTGGGCAAAATCTTTTTTCCTTAAAACTCTGAAGCTTGTGCTAACTAGTGTGACCAAGACTTAATGTAAATAATTTTTCATTTAATCCTTAGACAATACAGGGATTGTGGAATATTCTCATTTGTCTTAGCTAAAAATTTTAACATTTTAAGATATGTTCACACAAATCTAACTCCTAAATATAAGAAAAATAAATAATATTTTCTTAAAACATAACAGACTACATAGTAACAAAGGCCAATAAAGATGACAATTTTAAAATAATGCATCTGTGCATACTTGCTACTTGCTAAGAGCTTATATTTAAAGTCAAAACTGTAAGAGAATTATAATCTGAATTTTGAAAATTCCATAATAGCCTTTTAAATATAATAAATACATTAATATAATGTGGAGACTTAAACACATTTGAGAAATCTGCACTCAACATTAAAAAGCAAGGACTTTTATTAATTGCATAAACAATACTGAGGCAATAGCAAAAATTTTTAATGAAAAATATATAAAATCCCACTCCTTTAACAAATGAATATTATTATCCATTTCTCAAGTCAAAATGTACTCATTCTTCTCACATAGTGGGGATAAAAGTTTGTTACCTTGAAAAACCAAGAATTTTCTACATTGCCTCATCAGAATTAAGACTCATTTATAGTAATGGAACAGGTCTTCCACAAGCCTCTTACGCGTATCCCTCAGAGGGCAGACAGAATGGAAATGACAAACACAGAAAACTAAGCAAACTGATCACTTGGATCACAGCCTTGTCTAACTCAATGAAACTATGAGCCATGCTGTGTAGGGCCACCCAAGACAGACAAGACTTGGTGGAGAGTTCTGACAAAACACGGTCCACTAGAGAAGGGAATAGCAAACCACTTCAGTATTCTTGCCTTGAAAACTCCATGTACAGTATGAAAAGGCAAAAAGATAAGACACTGAAAGATGACAGAAGCAGAAGATATTAAGAAGAGGTGACAAGAATACACAGAAGAACTGTCCAAAAAGATCTTCACGACCCAGATAATCACGATGGTGTGCTCACTCACCTAGACATCTTGGTGTGTGCTCACTCACCTAGACATCTTGGAATGTGAAGTCAAGTGGGCCTTAGGAAGCATCACTATGAACAAAGCCAGTGGAAGTGATGGTATTCCAGCTGAGCTATTTCAAATCCTAAAAGATGATGCTGTGAAAGTGCTGCACTCAATATGCCAGCAAATTTGGAAAATTCAGCAGTGGCCACAGGACTGGAAAAGGTCAGTTTTCATTCCAATCGCTAAGAAAGGCAATGCAAAAGAATGCTCCAACTACCACACAATTGCACTCATCTCACATTCTAGCAAAGTAATGCTCAAAATTCTCCAAGCCAGGCTTCAGCAATACGTGAACCATGAACTTCCAGATGTACAAGCTGGCTTTAGAAAAGGCAGAGGAACCAGAGATCAAATTGCCAACATCCACTGGATCATCAAAAAAGCAAGAGAGTTCTAGAAAAACATCTACTCCTGCTTTATTGACTATGCCAAAGCCTTTGACTGTGTGGATCACAATAAACTGTGGAAAATTCTGAAAGATATGGGAATACCAGACCACCTAACCTGCCTCTTGAGAAATCTGTATGCAGGTCAGGAAGCCACAGTTAGAACTGGACATGGAACAAGAGACTGGTTCCAAATCGGGAACGAGTATGTCCAGGCTGTATATTGTCACCCTGCTTATTTAACTTATATGCAGAGTACATCATGAGAAAGTTAGGCTGGATGAAGCACAAGCTGGAATCAAGATTGCCAAGAGAAATATCAATAACCTCAGATATGCAGATGACACCACCCTTATGGCAGAAAGCCAAGAGGAACTAAAGAGCCTCTTGATGAAAGTGAAAGAGGAGAGTGAAAAGGTTGGCTTATGGTTCAACATTCAGAAAACTAAGATCATGGCATCTGCTCCCATCACTTTATGGGAAATAGTTGGGGAAACAGTGGAAACAGTGCCAGACTTTATTTTTTTGTGCTCCAAAATCACTGCAGATGGTGACTGCAGCCAAGAAATAAAAAGATGCTTACTCCTTGGGAGGATAGTTATGACCAACCTAGACAGCATATTAAAAAGTAGAGACATTACTTTGTCAACAAAGGTCTGTACAGTCAAGGCTATGGTTTTTCCAGTGGTCATTATGGATGTGAGAGTTGGACTATAATGAAAACTGGACTGAAGAATTGATGCTTCTGAACTGTAGTGTTGTAGAAGACTGTTGAGAGTCTCTTGGACTGCAAGGAGATCCAACCAGTTCATCCTAAAGGAAATCAGTCCTGAATGTTCATTGGAAGGACTGATGCTGAAGCTGAAACTCCAATATTTGGCCACCTGATGCGAAGAACTGACTGATTTGAGAAGTCCCTGGTGCTGGGAAAGATTGAAGGCGGGAGGAGAAGGGGACGACAGAGGATAAGATGGTGAGTTTGAGTCAACTCCAAGAGTTGGTGATGGACAGGGAGGCTTGGCATGTTGCAGCCCATGGGGTCACAAAGAGTCAGACATGACCGAGCAACTGAACTGAACTGAGGTCAGTAGGTGTCCAATATGCTACCTGAGAAGAGTTGGAGAAATAGCTCCAGAAGAAATGAAGAGGCTGAGCCAAAGCAAAAATAATGCCCAGTTGTGGATGTGACTGGTGATGGAAGTAAACTCCAGTGCTATAAAGAACAATACTGCATAGGAACCTGGGATGTTAGGATCATGAATCAAGGTAAACTGGAAATGGTCAAACAGGAGATGGCAAGAGTGAACACTGACATTTTAGGAACAAGTGAACTAAAATGGACTGGAATGGGCGAATTCAATTCAGATGACCATTACATCTAGTACTGTGGACAAGAATCTCTTAGAAAAAATGGAGTAGCCCTCGATGTCAACAAAACAGTCTGAAATGCAATACTTTGGTGCAGTCTCAAAAATGACAATGATCACTGTTCGTTTCTAAGACAAGCCATTCAATATCACAGTAATCAAGTTTATGCTCCAAACATTAATGCAGAAGAAGCTGAAGTTGGACTGTTCTATGATGACCT
The DNA here is from genome assembly GCA_006410635.1 of Cephalophus harveyi. NCBI lineage: Eukaryota > Metazoa > Chordata > Mammalia > Artiodactyla > Bovidae > Cephalophus > Cephalophus harveyi. The sequence continues at coordinate 59,177 of SJYT01027201.1, read as the reverse complement.
ACAGCTTCTGGAATTAACACCAAAGAAAGATGTCCTTTTCATCATAGGGAACAGGAATGCAAAAGTAGGATGTCAAGAGATACCTGGAGTATCAGGCAAGTTTGGGTTTGGAGTACAAAGTGAAGCAGGGCAAAGGCTAACAGATTTTGGCCAAGAGAACACACTGGTCATAGCAAATATCCTCTTCCAACAACAAAAGAGATGACTCTACACATGGACATTACCAGATGGTCAATACTGTAAAGAGATTGATTATATTCTTTGCAGCCAAAGATGGAAAAGCTCTAAACAGTCAGCAAAAACAAGACCAGGAGCTGACTTAGCTCAGATAATGAACTACTTATGGCAAAATTCAGACTTAAATTGAAGAAAGTAGGGAAAACCACTAAACTATTTGGGTAGGACCTAAATCAAATCCCTTATGATCACAGTGGAAGTGACAAATAGATTCAAGGGATTAGATCTGATAGACAGAGTGCCTGAAGAACTATGGACAAAGGTCTGTAACATTGTACAGGGGGCAGTGATCTAAACCATCCCCGAGAAAAAGAAACGTGAAAAGACAAAATGGTTGTGAGGAGGCCTCACAAATAGCTGAGAAAAGAAGAGAAGCAAATGCAAAAAGAGAAAAGAAAAGATATACATATCTGAATACAGAGTTCCAAAGAATAGCAAGGAGAGATAAGAAAGCCTTCCTCAGTGATCAGTGCAAAGAAATAGAGGAAAGCAATGGAATGGAAAGACTAGATATCTCTTCAAGAAAATTAGAGATACCAAGGGAACATTTCATGAAAGATGGGCTCAATATAGGACAGAAATGGTATGAACCTAACAGAAGCAGAAGATATTAAGAAGAGGTGGCAAGAATACACAGAAGAACAGTACAAAAAAGATCTTCATGACCAAGATAATCACGATGGTGTGCTTACTCACCTAGAGCCAGATATCCTGGAATGTGAAGTCAAGTGGGCCTTAGGAAGCATCACTACGAACAAAGATCGTGGAGGTGATGGAATTCCAGTTGAGCTATTTCAAATCCTGGAAGATGATGCTGTGAAAGTGTTGCACTCAATGTGCCAGCAAATTTGAAAAACTCGACAGTGGCCACAGGACAGGAAAAGGTCAGTTTTCATTCCAATCCCAAAGAAAGGCAATGCCAAATATGCTCAAACTGCCACACAATTTCAGTCATCTCACACGTTAGTAAAGTAATGCTCAAAATTCTCCAAGCCAGGCTTCAACAGTATGTGAACTGAGGACTTCCCGATGTCCAAGCTTGATTTAGAAAAGGCAGAAGAAACAGAGATAAGTTGGCAACATCCTCTGGATCATTGAAAAAGCAAGATAACTCCAGGAGAAACATCTTCTTCTGCTTCACTGACTAGGCCAAAGCCTTTGACTGTGGATCACAGTCAACTATGGAAAATTCTTAAAGAGATGCGAATACCAGACCACCTGACCTGCCTCCTGAGAAATCTGTATGCAGGTCAAAAAGCAACAGTTAGAACTGGACATGGAACAACAGACTAGTTCCAAACTGGGACAGAAGTATGTCAAGATTGTATACTGTCACCTGGCTTATTTAACTTGAATGCAGAGTACATCATGCAAAATGCCAGTGTGGATGAAGCACAGGCTAGAATCAAGATTTCCAGGAGAAATATCAATAACCTCAGATATGCAGATGACACCACCCATATGGCAGAAAGCCAAGAGGAACTAAACAGCCTCTTGATGAAAGTAAAAGAGAATAGTGAAAAAGCTGGTTTAAAACTCAGCATTCAAAAAACAAATATCATGGCATCCTGTTTCATCACATCATGGCAAAGAGATGGGGAAACAACAGAAACAGTGACAGACTTTATTTTCTTGGGCTTGAAAGTCACTGCAAATGGTGACTGCAGCCATGAAATTAAAAGACACTTGCTCCTTGGAAGGAAAGGTATGATGAACCTAGACAACATACTAAAAGGCAGAGATATTATTTTGCTGACAAATTTATGTATAGTCAAATATATGGTTTTTCCAGTAGTCATGTATGGATGTGAGAACTGGATCATGAAGTTGAGTGCCAAAGAATTGATGCTTTTGGGAGTAGAGAAGACTTTGGGACTACAGAAGACTCATGAGAGTCCCTTGGACTGCAAGGAGATCAAACCAGTCAATCCTACAGGAAATTGGTCCTGAATATTCATTGGAAAGATTGATGCTGAAGCTGAATCTCCAATACTTTGGACACCTGATGCAAAGAACTGAATCACTGGAAAAGACCCTGTTGCTGGGAAAGATTGAAGGCAGGAAGAGAAGGGGAAAATAGAGGATGAGATGGTTGGATGGCATCACTGACTAGATGGACATGAGTTTGAGCAGGCTCTGGGAGTTGGTGATGAACAGGGAAGCCTGGCATGCTGCATTCCATGGTGTCACAAAGAGCTTGACATGACTGAGCAACTGAACTGAACTGGTAGCAATGGTATTGAGTAGGTGAATTCTAAAATTATTCAGCAGTTTTTGAATGTTGGATAATGAGTTTAATTGTTAAAAATGTATTCAAGCAAGAGCCAACTGAAGGGAAACCAGCCATGTGTTCCTAATCTTTAAATGGAGGTTAGGGTTAGGTAGGAGATAACTTTCCGTATTAGGTGAATATATCAGTAACTTCTGTCACAACACTTACTAAGCAATTAGTATGGCACTGACTATAAGTTGTTCCATACCTCTTTTCCTCTTCTCCTAGGCATACAGGTAGATTACATTCTTATCTTTCCTTACAATTAGGTTTGGCCACATGACAGAGTTTTGGATAATAGAACATTAGCACAATCTATGTGCTCCACTTCTATATCAGCAAATCAGGCTTCCCAGAAGCCAACTTCCATGATCTTTCTCATGTTTCCTTTGGAAGGAGACAACTATACAACCTTGGAAACCATGTCTTGAATATGACAGAGACTTCCATTAAGCTGGGTTTCTGAATGACTGAGTGGAATGAAACATTTCTTACTTTCCACTAAACTGGAATAGCTCAGCACTGTTTTGTGAGCAAGAAATAAACTAGTTGTTCAAACAGTTATAAATGTTGTGGACCATTTTCTACAGCAGCTACTATTACCCTATTATTATGTAATTGGGGATATAGGCAAAGAGGAAGTTGCATGTTCTCCCTTTCTTCTTTCCAAGACAAAACTGCTAGCACTCTTGTCCGTACCACCTCTGATTTCACTGTCATTACCATTTCTAGTTTCTACTTGAACCTGTAGTCGAGTCTAAAGCCAACGACTATATGATCTCCTAGCTATACAAAAACTGGGTGAGGCTTATACGGTTTCTATCATCACATCTAAAATGGTAAAATAATCATTTAGTCCTGTAGTCTTAGTTCTTCTTAACTGACAACTCCAATAATATAAAACCATGTATATCAATGTTCTCTAAAACAGAATGTATCAGAACTACTGAAACCTCCAAAAGTTCTTGGTACATCTGCAGATATAGTTATATCTAGGACAGGCTGCTATTACATGAGATTGTTTTAGCAACTAATATTTATCCATTTTATTAAAATTAAAGGCTTGAAGAAAGGCATGCTGCTCCTGCAGTTTCAGGAATGTCTGATCTTTTGCCGACAATAACAGACCCCATGGTCTGTAGTCCACCAGGCTCCTCTGTCCTTGGAATTCTCCTGGCCAGAATACTGGAGTGGATTGCCATTTCCTTCTCCAGGGGATCTTCCCAACTCAGGAATTGAACCCAGGTCTCCTGCATTGTTGGTGGATTCTTTACCATCTGAGCCACCATGGAAGCCTGCCAACAATAGCACTGACATGTAATCATGCCTATTATCTGCTATATCTATCAGGAACCTAATCATAAAATATAACTGTATGGCATTATGCATTATTCTTAGAAATGAACAAAATATGAGATTCCTTAACTGCAACTTGCATCATCTCTATATGCAACTAACCTCAACTAGACCTTCAGTTTAACTTTGCATTCCTGAAATTCAGCTGACAACCTATCTTATTTCTTATGATAGCCCTTCCAGAACTTTTCTACTCTTCTGAAGTATCCTCCTCCAACCCTGTATTTCTCATTTTCAGCAGTTAAGTTCCTGAGAAGATGCAGGCCATTATAATGAGTTCACTCAAATTCTTCACCTTTCACCTATCTACATACATCTTCAGCTATTTGTTCCTCCTTACTTCCCAAAGCAGATGAGTAACTTTACAGCATTTCTTTGAAGCCTTATCACACACAACCTCCTAGATGCGAGATACACACCCCCCATCTTACGTCCCTACTGTTTATTTTCACCTCCTCCAGCTTTTCTGTATCAAGCTTTCTCATTTTCCCAGGCTATACATTTTTCTCTTCCTCTCTATTAGTTTTCGAATCTAAAGCAAAATTCTCTACACCCATGAGGACAAAAGAAAAGTTAAAGAGAAATCTCCCTCAGGGGCTTTCAATATTATCCCCACCTTTATCCTTCTTTTTGCTAACAAACTTTTAAAAGGAGAACCTACATTTTCTCCTTCTTTTCCTTCCCAGCCACTGCCTTTTTACTTTGCTTTAGTCTAGATTTATGAAGAAGTGTGCAGGATAATGTCAGCTGAAGATGGACTAAGATAGACAGAAGAGCAGAGGTAAGAGAAAATGACAACGTGTTTGGAGGGAAATATATGTATTTTCTTGGGCGGTTGCAGGGAAAGAAAGGAAAAAGGGCTGGAAAAGTAGAATATGATAGATGGCTGTTGTTGTTTAGTTGCTAAGTTGTGTTTGACTCTTTGTGACCCCGTGGACTGTAGCCTGCCAGGCATCTCTGTCCATGGAATTTCCCAGGCAAGAATACTGGAGTTGGTTTCCATTTCCTTCTCCAGGTAGAAAATTCAGAATATCAGTATTTATGTAGTATATCCAGTGGTTTCATTACAGTTTTTATTTTTAAGCAAGGAAATATTTCACAACCTCTAAAGCCATCAAAATATGAAAATACACTTTAAATTCAAGAAAATGGGTAAGACAGGGACCTCAGCTACCCTTCTTAGTCCCACATTCTCATCTTTTTCTACATCCTATCACTTATTTCTCTATATTCCTCTGCCTTTAGACCAGTTCTAATTATCTACAAACTTATCATATGATAACAGTTCACAGCTTTCTTTACCACTATCATAACTTGACATTTTCATATGTTATATTTCACTTAATATATGAAATACAGTGAAAAGAAATCTGAATGTGTAAATAAGCCTTTAATATAGGATATACTGGTTAAAAATGAGGAAAAGTAACTGTTTAACATCACTTACAATATTTCTTATGGACTATTTAAGACATTCTTTCACAAGGTTCTTCAAACTATAATGGGGAACTTATTGAACCAATAATTTAGCCTTCCAAACAAATTGAATCTTTTAGAAGTATATATAATTGTCACTATCTCCTCTAATTTTCCTCATGAAAGTGTGAAAGTATTAGTCACCCAGTTCTGTCCTTCTTTCTGAGACCCCATGGACTGTAGATCACCAGGCTTCTCTGTTCATGGAAATCTCCAGGAAAGACTACTGGAGTGGGTAGCCACGCCCTTCTCCAGGGGATCTTCTCAACCCAGGGATTGAACCCAGGTGTCCTGCACCGCAGATTCTTTACCATCTGAGCCACCAAGGAAACTCAAGTTTTCTCATGGAGTTATCATATATGTTAGCTTTAAGGTGCCTGCTGTGGCAAAGTCCATAGGCTGACTTGGTATGTGCATAAATATCTATATGCATTAATTCACTGATTTTTGATTTATTAATTTTTCTCTATGTTCTGGACACTGCACCATATGCTTTACATTGATTAAGTTAATTTTTAAAAGAATAAAGAAGAATAAAGGTGGCCCAGAGAAGTCAAGGGTTTTAGCTAAAGTGGAACAGACAGGATCTGCCCAGTCAGATGAGTACCTGCCCACACTTCTTTCATCACATAATCGCACCAAAGGTTGCCACCTTTCCCAAGACCCAGTAGAAATGGTTGGTGCAGACAACAGAGGCAAGGAGCATTTTCTCCGGAAATATCACAATTTAAGGGAATGTAACCTGAGAAAAGAGATGTTCAGTTTTCTCACAGTAATAAGCAGGTGTGTGCATCCATTTACCTGGTTTTCAGATTAGATATTGCTCTGTAATAACTGAGCAAAAATTTGAGTATTTTTCTGTATGGAAGTGAAAGATCAAGATTATTCATGTACTGTTGATTGAAGTGAAAGTCACTCAGTCATGTCCAACTCTTTGTGACTCCCATGTAGTCCATGGAATTCTCTAGGCCAGAATACTGGAGTGAGTAGCCTTTCCCTTCTCCAGGCGATCTTCCCAACCCAGGGATCTAACCCAGGTCTCCCACATAGCAGGCAGATTCCTTACTCACTGACCCAGTCTTTCAGAAATTGACATCTCCTCGAGGCCATAGAGTGTTAGTTACAGACGGCAGATCAGTAGATCCAGGTCCAAACAAAGACCAGTCTTTGGTCAGAAAGATTTCAGTTTAATGAGTAAGAAAACTACAGATGTTAATTGAAGTTAACCTGAAGAAGGACCTATTAATTTCTTTATTAGCAGACAAATGCTATGTTTGTGTTAGGAGGCAGGGGTAGATTCCCTTCCAGTCCCACTAAGACAGGACAGGTCATGGAGGGTGAAATAAACTTAAGCAGGAAAAAGCCAGCTGAGTATATGTCGAGGTGGAGGTTGATCTAACTGTGAAAGATGGCATTAGCACAGTTTATTCCCATAACATCTCTCCAGAAAGTTAAGCAGTTTTTCTTCCATTATGTCAATTTTTCCAAGGCTGGTCTCGAAATGCTCTATGAATCAGAAGACAGACTCAACTGGAATAATTTCAAGTTTATCTGATGAGGCTTATTTGTTATACGATATAGGATTTTAAACCCCACTAGAAATTAACTAGGGTGAAATACTTAATATAGGAAAACTTAATTGAGACATCATATGTTTATTTTTAAAAAATCAAAATGCAAAGTATTGGCAGATTCATTTATTTCTTACTTAGCAGATGCTGTAAGGCAAAATGGTCAGGAAAAAAAAAATTCAATAAAATTCCAGAATTTACCCAAATAGCAATGACTTTAAAAGGGACACATAACTTTAAAAGGGACCCTAGTCATATGGTCTTATCTGAGTACAGTTTTCTAGAATGACCTAATATCAATCACAGACATGCAGATTAGCCTTCACTGATGCCAATATTTTAGACATTTGGTAAGATATTTATCTTCATTCCACTGAAAAAACAGCTTAGTGCAGTATATTAAAGCAGAGAAGTAATTTATTTCTGCAGAATTTCCAAGACAAATTTTCTGTTCCATACGTTTTCTTAATTGTTAAATGTCTCTTTAACAGAAGGGGAAAATGGAGTAAATTAAATATGGATTCATGAAACTTATGTAAAAAGAGTTTCTGAAAAATGAATATTTATAAACATTGAATTACATCCTCAACACTGCATTAAGCTAAGGAAAATACAAAGTATGTAAAGAGAACTTCCTAAATTTGTGATTAACTTGAGTAATGGAAAAGGGCTACGAAGATTCTTGAAAGGCTATTATAAAAATAAATCTATTTATGCATCTCCTCAAGCATCACTGTAGAGTTTTTCCACTCTGCCTCATTCTCCCACCTGTTTGGAAAGATATGCCCTGGCAGTGTGTCTAGAACCTAATATCATTCCTAACCACATACAAATTGAATTCCAGCCTAATAGCATCAAATCTCTGGGGAATCATATCTGGCCATATACAAAGAACACAAACTGTTCCTTAACAAGATGGCAGGTATTTGGCACTTGGTATGGATTTTGTTTAAACAAGCTGATTAGCAGTATCACGTTGGCAAGTTCATTGTTTATAATCATTCTATTTCATTTGCCTATAAAAAGTAGAAGCACACATTCTGTTTTATAAGCCTGGTATGAATCAGTAGGAATTTTTTCCCCCTCTGGAGTAAATACTGCATAGCTAAAACAAGGGGGAAAACAGATAATTTAAGTACAAGGGATTTTAAAGCCCACCAACATTGCCATAAGGAAAAGGTTTCTGCTAACAATTACCCCGTTAACCACATTTAAACTCTGGTGGAAAAAAAAAAAAAAATAGACACACCAGTAAATCTCTCTGTATTTTCTGCCTAAAACCAGTGTAGATAAATGGACTCTCATCTAGGATTATTACTTTTTTAATGTAAATATATTTCTTTTTTGGAACTGAGATATAGTTGTTTACAATGTAAAGTTTCTGCTGTACAATGAAGTGAATCAGCTATATGTATACATATACATATATGTATATATACCCAAGTTCTGCCTCTAGGACTTCCCTCCGATCCCTGCATCCCATGCATCTAGATTAGGTTTAATACTTTTAAATATCATTTTCAATCCTTATAGCCAAAGGGGTCTTAGCACTTTTTCAAGAGAACCAAAAAATTTAGGTATTTTTTAAAAAACAAGTAAGTTCATTAAACTTGTTTGGTGACTGGGATTTGATAATTGAATATCAGGATTTAGACATTTTTAATACAAATATAATTTCTATTTTCACAGGGGCCAAGGTATGAGAAGGATGGCATCACTGACTCGATGGACATGAGTTTGAGCAAGCTCCAGGAGTTGGTGATGGACAGGGAAGCCTGGAGTGCTGCAGTCCATAGGGTCGCCAAGAGCTGGACATGACTGAGCGACTGAACCGAGCTGAAGGTATGAGAATTCTGTTTTCTGTATCCCCTTACTCATTTAATATCTTTCTTTCTAACCCAAGCCAAAGATTCTTAAATCATATCCTCAACTATTTGATGCTTTTGATTTTTCCATTTAAAAATTTTTTTTGAAATGCAGTTGATTTACGGTTTTGTGTTTGTTTCAGGTGTACAGTAAAGTGATCCACATATATAAATATATATATATATATATTCACTTCTCTTACATTCTCTTCCATTATACATTATTGCTTTTATTTTTCCATTTTTTTTCTCTTTATTATAATCTCTACTATTGTTTTTAGGATCACTGTCCATTATCCCTTTTGTTCCAAGTATGGGAAGCAAAATCATATAGTACCTAGAGATAACTTTGGTAACAGGCAGTCCTGGGTTCAAGGTCACGCACTCCAGCTTAGCCTCTTAGACTTCAAGATTCCTCATCTGGTATTCATCTTGCTTGCTTCTGAGGGTCCAGTGAGATAATTCATGTAAATGCTTAGAACAGTGGCTGACTCAGAATAAATGTATTTTCCATTAGCAAATAGTTAATATTAGTTTTTATCTTGATTTTTATTAAGCATTTTCCTTTCCTTTCCCTCCTCTGGTTTTATACAAACTCAGTCTATAAATATATTAAAGCTATTCTTTCATTTAAAACTTTTATTTTTAAAAACTTTATTAAAAAATTCTGCCTCTCTCTGGATACTGTCATACCTATTTTTCTCTCATCTATAACTTCTTGAAAGAATGTGCTATATATTCTATCACCACATTCTCATTTTATTTATTCCCGAATACACTAGTTTCTGTTTAGTTCCCAAACCCTAGCACGTTTTTGAAGGCAACCTAAGCCTATTTACATTCTTCTTTCCAGAGCGCTTGCTAGAATTGCAGGCTCATCTTCTGGTAGTACTTCATTACCTGGAAATCTGACTGACATCTCAGACTCAGTAAGTCTAAATTAAAACATAATCTTAATTTTCAAATGTACTTTGCCTCTTCTATTGCCCATTCCAATTAGCAGCACCATTACCACCCATTTTATAATAATAAAATAATATTACATTAATTAATCATGATGATGTGATCACTAATCTAGAGCCAGACATCTTGGAATGTGAAGTCAAGTGGGCCTTAGAAAGCATCACTATGAGCAAAGCTACTGGAGGTGATGGAATTCCAGTTGAGCTGTTTCAAATCCTGAAAGATGATGCTGTGAAAGTGCTGCACTCAATATGTCAGCAAATTTGGAAAACTCAGCAGTGGCCACAGGACTGGAAAAGGTCAGTTTTCATTCAAATCCCAAAGAAAGGCAATGCCAAAGAATGCTCAAACTACTGCACAATTGCACTCATCTCACATGCTAGTAAAATAATGCTCAAAATTCTTCAAGCCAGACTTCAGCAATACATCAACGGTGAACTCCCTGATGTTCAAGCTGGTTTTAGAAAAGGCAGAGGAACCAGAGATCAAATTGCCAACATCCACTGGATCATGGGAAAAGCAAGAGAGTTCCAGAAAAACATCTATTTCTGCTTTATTGACTATGCCAAAGCCTTTGACTGTGTGGATCACAATAAACTGTGGAAAATTCTGAAAGAGATGGGAATACCAGACCACCTAACCTGCCTCTTGAGTAACCTATATGCAGGTCAGGAAGCAACAGTCAGAACTGGACATGGAACAACAGACTGGTTCCAAATAGGAAAAGGAGTACGTCAAGGCTGTATATTGTCACCCTGCTTATTTAACTTCTATGCAGAGTACATCATGAGAAATGTTGGGCTGGATAAAGCACAAGCTGGAATCAAGATTGCCGGGAGAAATATCAATAACCTCAGATATGCAGATGACACCACCCTTATGGCAGAAAGGGAAGAACTAAAGAGCCCCTTGATGAAAGTGAAAGAGGAGAGTAAAAAAGTTGGCTTAAAGCTCAACATTCAGAAAACTAAGATCATGGCATCTGATCCCATCACTTCATGGCAGATAGATGGGGAAACAGTGGAAACAGTGGCTGACTTTATTTTCTTGAGCTCCAAAATCCCTGCAGATGGTGATTGCAGCCATGAAATTAAAAGATGCTTACTCCTTGGAAGAAAAGTTATGACTAACCCAGACAGCATATTAAAAAGCAGAGACATTTGTCAACAAAGGTCCATCTAGTCAAGGCTATGGTTTTTCCAGTGGTCATGTATGGATGTGAGAGTTGGACTGTGAAGAAAGCTGAGCACTGAAGAATTGATGCTTTTGAACTGTGGTGTTGGAGAAGACTCTTGAGAGTCCCTTGGACTGCAAGGAGATCCAACCAGTCCATCCTAAAAGAGATCAGTCCTGGGTGTTCATTGGAAGGACTGATGTTGAAGTTGAAACTCCAATATTTTGGCCACCTGATGCGAAGAGCTGACTCATTTGAAGACTGAAGGCAGGAGGAGAAGGGGACGACAGAGAATAAGATGGTTAGATGGCATCACTGACTCGATGGACATGAGTTTGGGTAAACTCCGGGAGTTATGATGGACAGGGAGGCCTTGCATGCTGCACTTCATGGGGTGGCAAAGAGTCAGACACGACTGAGCAACTGAACTAAACTGAACAACAGCAATAACTAAAACTATTTAAGTTTTATTGCATACCAAGTATTGTTCTAAGAATTTACAAACATTAACTCACTAGTGGTCAGAAAAATCCTAGGAAGTAATAACTATCCATATCTGATGAAACGAAGCCTAAGTAACTTGCTCAAGGTCACATAGCCTAGTAAGTAGTAAAACCAGTGTTTTGCCTCGTGAATCTGTACATTTAACCAAACCTTACTTTTGTGACCTCAGCTTGGAAGCCAAGAAGATGAAAGTCACATTTAACTTCTCAATTTCCTTTTCACCTCTTTTATTGTGTTAGTTGGAGAAGGCAATGGCACCCCACTCCAGTACTCTTGCCTGGAAAATCCCATGGATGGAGGAGCCTGGTAGGCTGCAGTCCATGGGGTCACTACGAGTCGGACACGACTGAGTGACTTCACTTTCACTTTTCACTTTCATGCATTGGAGAAGGAAATGGCAGCCCACTCCAGTGCTCTTGCCTGGAGAATCCCAGGGACGGGGGAGCCTGGTAGGCTGCCGTCTATAGGGTCGCACAGAGTCGGACACAACTGAAGCGACTTAGCAGCAGCAGCAGCAGCATTGTGTTAGTATTCCACACTCTGCACATTTTAGCTCCTATATATCTTACAAAGAGATCTCTTCAGATTCTCATTTTATCTCACCTATATGGTTACTATATTCTTTGCTTCTAGTTCTTTCCAATCCCTCCACCCTAATCCTGCCAAAAGGATCTGTCTAATATTAAATTCTGATGAGTTACTTCCCTGCCTCAATGGTCCCAATTAACTTTGAATATAAAAACTAAGTTTCAGGATCAGAAACTGCTTACCTTTTCAGTGCCAACTCTTGTCATTTTCATCCACATGTGTAACTAGGGAGTTCCAAAATGAGTATAGACTGTATCCAGAGCTGAAGTTCAGCTATGTGTGATAACCTAGCAGTCTATTAAGCAGAGGACTGGGAGAGTTTAAACATAAGGACAAAAAATAAATACACTCAAAAAACCAAAAACTAGACAAAAAAGAAAAAAGGGACAGGAGATTAGGAGTCCAGGTAAGTGTGAAAGATAACACAATGAGTTAATTTTGGACATACTGAGGTTGAGGCCCCAGTAGCAAATCCACATGGCAATGTATGACAAATGAACTTGCATCAGTAACAAAGCCCTTGGCTATCAGAGGTAAGGAGCTCTTCCAAATAGATCACAATGACTATTTTTTCGACTGTTTCTTCTGGAACTTGACTGCCTATAACAACTGAAGACAAAAATATAAATAGTACCTGATGTGAAAAAAATTTTCTGTCCCCTGGTGGCTCAGACAATAAAAAATCTGCCTGCAATGCAGACTTGGGTTCTATCCCTGGGTCAGGGGATGCCCTGGAGAAGAAAATGGCAACCCACTCCAGCATTTTGCCTGGGGAATCCCAAGGACAGAGGAGCCTGGCGGGCTACAGTCCCCAGGTTTGCAAAGAGTCAGACACGCCTGAGGGACTAACACACATGTGACAAAAACTGTCAGTGTCATAGCTGAATGTAGGAAGATTGAGGAATAGTGGAAGACTGCACCAATTGTGGCTCCAATATTTGGCCACCTGATGTGAAGAACAAACTCATTAGAAAAGACCCTGATGCTGTGAAAGATTGAGGACAGGAGGACAGGGGGAAACAGAGGATGAGATAGTAGGATTAACTCAATGGATATGACTTTGAGCAAACTCTGGGAGATAATGAAAGACAGGGAAGCAGGCATGCTGCAGTCCATGGGGTTGCAAAGAGTCAGACACAACCTAGTGACTGAACAACAATTAAAGAAGCTGTAAAATAACAGCTAACAGCATCTTGGGATCCTCTGCTGCTGCTGCTGCTGCTAAGTTGCTTCAGCCGTGTCCGACTCTGTGCGACCCCATAGACGGTAGCCCACCAGGCTCCCCCATCCCTGGGATTCTCCAGGCAAGAACACTGGAGTGGGTTGGGTTGCCATTTCCTTCTCCAATGCATGAAAGTGAGAAGTGAAAGTGAAGTCGCTCAGTCGTGTCCGACTTTTAGCGACCCCATGGACTGCGGCCCACCAGGCTCCTCCGTCCATGGGATTTTCCAGGCAAGAGTACTGGAGTGGGGTGCCATTGCCTTCTCCGTGGGATCCTCTAACAAAGCCTAAAAAAAGGCACATCCTAAAAAAGTCACAGGAGAGAAAGTCATTTTCCCCTTATCCATTTTGCCACAGATTGCTTCCATCTTGGGCACTATGGGAATTCTGAGTGTTTCTGGCACTGCCTAGTGGAATAGTAAGTGTGCTTCCTGAATCTGGAAGCAATGTGGCCATTGGTTGGGAATTGTTGGGTCTGGAAAAGCAGCCACAGATAACATGGTATCTGTTGAAACAGCAATGACGTGCTATAGAGTGAAATGTTGACAGGCCACCCAAAGCCCAACAGAGAGCCTGCCCAGTACAACAGAGCAAATGCAGAACCTGTTTGGAAGAAGTCTGTCATAAACATGTTAGAGATAATATTGACTAATCTTAGTCACAACTAGGTGGCCAGGTGGCAAGGTATATCAGTTATACCCCCTGGTGTCAGGGAGCCTAAGGCATCTACTGTAAAGAAGAAAGAAGTTGCAAAATTTAAATATCACTGTTAAATGACTTCTGAGGTGCCAGTGAGCTTATAGGGACTCAGGAAATTCAAACTGTGCCAGCAATATTAAAGACTTCATAATTTTCCAAATAAACCTGATCTGCTTACTGTTCGTTCTAACTCCACTTTTATTCAAATCTTTATAAGAGCATTAGTCCTTATATTGAGTTGGCCAAAACTTTCATTCAAATGTTTCCATGACATCTCACAGTCATTTTCCATAATACTTTGTAGAAAAACTTTTTATTTTGTATTGGGGTATAACTGATTAACAATGTTGTGATATTTCAGAGGAACAGCGAAAGGACTCAACCATACATACACATGTATCCATTCTGCCCCAAACTCCCCTCCCATCCAGGCTGCCACGTAACACTGAACAGAGTTCCATGTGTAATACAGTAGGTCCTCAAGGATTACCCATTTTAAATACAGCGGTGTGTACTTAACATCAATGTGTTTCAAGGGTACTGAACTTCACTTCATCTTTTCCACTGACACAGCAGACTATAATTCAAATTGCTTCTCTTCACAAAAGGTCACGTGTGATTTGTGTCTGGCCACCCGCTCCCACCCTCTTCTCACACTACTCTTCCCAGCACTTGCCGTTCGAGCACACTGGCCTTGCTTACTTCTTCAGGCACGTTAAGCTCATTTATGCCTCAAGGTCTACGCACTTATTTTTCCTTCTGCCTAGAACACTTTCATCAGTCCCTCCCTCTGCTTTTCTAGACATTCAGCCCTCCCATCTGGAGAAGGAAATGGCAACCCACTCCAATATTCTTGCCTAGAGAGTCCTGTGGGCAGAGGAGCCTGGTGGGCTGCTGTCCATAGGGTCTCACAGAGTCAGACATGACTGAAGCAACTTAGCATGCATGCATGCATTGGAGAAGGAAATGGCAACCCACTCCAGTATTCTTGCCTGGAGAATCCCAGGGACAGAGGAGCCTGATGGGCTGCCATCTATGGGGTCGCACAGAGTCGCACACGACTGAAGCGACTTAGCAGCAGCAGCAGCAGCAGCCCTCCCCTCAAATGCCACTGTCTCAGAGAAGCCTTCCATAACCACCCATTGTAAGTTTTTATCATACCTTGTTTTTATTCCCTTTTGCATTTATCCCATAAAATGATCAAGCTTATTTTTATTTATGTGTTTAGTGTCTGCCTCCTCAAAATTATACAGAAAGAGGGGCTTTGTCTGTTGTATCTTCTGCTCTACATCTTTTTTTAAAAAAGAAACAATTTTTTAACGCTGATTTATATATTTTTTGCTGTGCTGGTTCTGCACTGCTGTGCGGGCTTTTCTCTAGTTGTGGCAAGTGGGAGCTACTCTAGGGTTGTGGGGCATGGCTTCTCATTGCAGTGGTTTCTCTTGTTGTGCAGCACAGGCTCTTGGGTATATGGGCTTCAGTAGCTGAGCATGTGGGCTCAGTAGTTGCGGTTCCCAGGCTCTGGAGCACAGGCTCAGGAGTTGTGGTATGTGGGCTTAGTTGCTCTGCAGCATGGGGGCATTTTCCTGGACCAGGGATTGAACCAGTGAGTCGTGCATTAGCAGGCAGATTCTTTACCACTGAATCACCAGGGAAGCCTTCTGCTCTAAATCTTCAATGTCCATATCCTTACTCACTGTTCTGCATCCTTATTCACCATTCTGTATCTTTACTATCTAGAACTCAGTAGACAGTAATTACTAAAGACAGAAACACTTTTGAGACCAGGTGATGAAGTTTTTGGATTCACTGTACTTTTACAGATCATGTGCTGCTTTCTTTATTTTCCGGTCTCTTATCTTAGTATTTGATTATCATTTGTCACTTTTGACTGATGTCAGGAGGTCCTCCTTTGCATGGGGCAGGAAGTCCACAGATTAATAAATCCATTTTCTTCTCTTACATGTCCACTGAACAAATGACTCAATAAACCAACAAATAACATTGAAATTAGTAACTTTAAGACATAGTGAATCAAATTGTTCTTCTATAATTTTAAAAATTATACATATATGAGGCTTTGATTTGTCTATGTCCAAGTTTTTATAGTGTTTAAGATGATAATGATGTGGTTTATATCGGTCAATTTCTGATACAGTCAACTCTAGCCTATTAAAAGGGGATCATTTGAGGATTTGATGGTGGGGAGTAATACAAATAAAATTTATGCAGATACTCATTTCCATTTGGGCCAGATTTTCATTTTAAAAAGAATATGCAGATGGATAGAACACAGGTTGGGCTTCCCAGGTGACATTAGTGGTAAAGAAACTGCCTGTCAATGCAGGATATATAAGAGATGTGGGTTTGATCCCTGGATCAGGAAGATGCCTTGGAGGAGGGCATAGCAACCCACTCCAGTATTCTTGCCTGGAGAATACCATGACAGAGGAGCCTGGTGGGCTGCAGTCCAGATGAGCTGGACATGACTAGAGCGACTTAGCACGCACTCACAGAATACAGGTTGTTCCACCTGGGTAGTGATGGTATCTGCCAAGAATGGCAATTGGACCTCAAGACATGTGAGGAAGCTGCCCCTGGAATAAAGTAAGTGGGAAAAATCTAGGTGTTTAAAAAACAAACAAACAAACAAAAAAAACACCAAGAAGTTTCTAGCAGTCCATATATTATGACTAGACTTAATTGGTAAGATCTGCTAATAAAATCAGTTTTCTAATATATCTAAGATTATCCAGAGTAGTCCACACTATTAATTAACAACACATCAAATATTTCCCCATATGAATGATGAGGTGTGAATGTACTATAGAAATATTTCCCTGTACCCAAATAAGAAAACCATGTGCACATTCATATGTACTTGGCTCTCATCACATTTAAATGAAAACTTAGTTTGTCTAATGATGCTACTATGAGACATTTCCAAATACTACAGAGTGTATAGTATTTGTTAGTAAACCTTAAATATCCAGTAACCATTAGAAAAATTTCAGCTCCCCAAACCTGGCCCCTGTGTCTAAAAAAACAGGTCAAGTTATGGAGACTCATTGAAGCTATGCAAATGAAGTTTCTGTTTCTGCTTTGGACTCTAAAACTTATCATACATTTGTTATGCACAATTAAATCACAGTAGTTTTTCTTTATGTTATTTTAAAAAGTGCCAAATTCAAGACAAGTCCAAAACAAACACTTTCAACTAAATACATGGTATAGATAATCTGAGATTTCTTTAAAATAGTAAACAAGTAGTCTACCCACAATTAACATTTATAAATAATAAATAAATGATTTCTAATGAAAGCTGAAACTTTTTAAAGGGCTACTGCCTAGTTAGAATTCAAGATGTCAATTGAACGTTAATTATCCTGACAAATAATCATTAAATTCACAAACACTATGTATATATTGGCAACTCTTTTGCACACCGGTTATTGCAAATTACAATGAAATTCAAATATTCAGAGTATATGACAAGTCATCTGCTTTAAAGCTATGTTGGTAGATAAACAAAATTGAGAGAGGCATATAGATACAGTTCTTTTCTAGTGAGAAAACATCACCGCATATAAAACTAGTGGAGATCACCATCTTGCCTTGCAAAATAAGAATAAGAAACACAGGCCCTTCCACTCTCAGGTGGTATGAGTGCTGAGCTTTTTGCTTTTCATTAGAATCTGCAGGAAAAGAGCTGAAGAACGCCTGTCTTGTGAGACATATGTATTGACCTCAAAGGGTGAAATGCAGGGCACTATTTATTCAGGTGAAAAAATACAAAGCTTTGCATGTTGTTCAGCAGTGATCAAACAAAGAAGATTCCAAAGAATGTACTCCATGTGTGACTTTCAGAACTCAACTGTTGTATTTCCAATAGTAAGTGGTAAGGCAGAAACACCACAATTGTTAGGGCAGTGACAATTTTATTCATAACAAACTTTAAAATAGAAGTTTTTAAAATCATTTTTATGTATAAATAGTTAAGTACTAGCACTAGCGTCCATTATGATTAAATGGAGCTGTTTCTGATAGCTACTAATAGCTGTTTTTGATAGTACTAATCTGCTGAGATGAATGAATAATTTTTACAAATTATTTTTGTTGCAGCATTTCTAATGATGGAAGCCAATCCTCTATGTTTTCTACGTAGCCTTTACTTTGGATGATTAAAAATGCTCACCGTGTTCTATCATGTAAAGCTTCTCAGGATGTCATCATCAAATTATTTACGAAGCACCCGTTTCATACTTGCTAGGTGACAAGTATAAGACGCAAACCCCGAACTCAAAGAATTTACAGTTGTGATTTCCTCCTCTCCCCAGGGATGAAACCTTTCTCTGTGTATTTTTTAAGCTTTTTGCAATAGCAAGCTGTTAATTTTATCTTCCATGGCTCTCAGTTTTCTTACTGAAATGAGTTTATTAAGACAGGTCACTTATAAAGCTCCCTTTAGGTATGAAACTTCTGAGATTCTACAATAACTAATTTCAAGAGTTCTGAGGCTGAGGACGTCATGGGTGGTAGAGCTGGAGTTTGAGATAAGAATGTGAAATATCGAGGTTTAATAAATAGAGCAGAGGGAGGAGCATATTCCAGGGAAATGGAATTGGCGAGCACAGATTAGAGAAAAGCTAACCAAATAGTTTCAGAAGTCCGGTGATGGGTCACTCTTGCTCGAGCGGAGACACACTGGAGGGTAGCAGAAGAGAAAGTGGACTGGTAAGTTGGGCCAGATGGCATAATGACTTGATTCTCCAAGTTGAGTTTCAGGATTTATTTTAGAGGCAAGAGTGTTTTCTAAGGAGAAGGGGTAACGTTTGCAAAGTACGTTTTGTAGAGATTGATGAAACTGATAGGTGTGGGTGTTTCAGAGGTGATAAGTTCAACTAGAAAGTTCTAGAGAAATAGGAACATGTCTGTAAGGCAGATAACTCAGGGGATTTCTGTTGTAAGTATAAAGGGAAAAACAATAATGTTATACCATGCACATGGTCTACAAATCAGTACACTGGAGGGTGGATATCAGTTTTACATGCATCTTTGGAGGAAATATGGCCCATGCTTTCATTTTGCAGGACAGGTGCTTCACATCACAGTAGAAATCTAGGCTCGGGAAAGTTCATATCCTGATAAAGTGCCGAAGATATGATCCAATAGCTATATTCTCTGGAAATCTTTTTTTCTCAGAATTAAGAATGGCATCTAAGTGTTGCCACTGCTCAATAAATCCTATCATTGTGCAATAGCAACGAAAACCCATGAAATAGTGAGAACTGGGGCAGCATTTCTTTTTTTATTGGGGTACAGTTGCTTTACAATGTTGTGTTAGTTTCTTCTCTACAGCAAAGTGAATCAGCTATATGTTTAAATGCATCCCCTCTTTTTTGAATTTCCTTCCCATTTAGGTCACCACAGAACATAGAATTTCCTGTGCTGTATAGTAGGTTCTCATTAGTTATCTATTTTACACATAGTATCCATAGTATATATATACATATATATGTATGTATGTGTGTATATATATATGTAGTGTATATATATATATGTATGTTTATATATAGAGAGAGACACATACATATGTGTATATACACATACATACATACACATATATATGCCAGTCCCAACCTCCCAATTTATCTCACCATCCCCCTCTTCCTCCTGGGGGGCAGCATTTCTGTACCCAGTAGGGTAATAAAAATTTTTCTTCACAAGCCTTTGTATGATCATAATGAACCAAAATATTACTCATTTCTAATGATGATTTTAGTAGGAGAATAATATATGTAACAGGGCTTCCCAGGTGGCACTAGTGATAAAGAATCTGCCTGTCAATGCAGGAGATGCAAGAGATGCAGGTTTGATCCTAGGTCGGGAAGATTCCCCTGAAATAGGAAATGGCAACCAGAGCCAGTATTCTTGCCTGGAAAATCCAAAGCACAGAGGAGCCTGGCAAACTATAATCCATGGAATCGCAGAGTCAGACACAACTGAGCAACTGAGCACACAATACATGTAATGAAAATAAGAGGATTTTTATAACAGAATCTCAAAAAAGGAGCAAACAAGAAGAAAATATAAAAATGTTAGAGAGGCATCTGAGTAGCTGGAGGGCAGAAGGTTGTGAAACATGGCTTTCACTAGACAGGTCAACAACCTAAAAAGTTCTCTTAGGGGTTAGCATTCAAACGAAATTTTCATCAAAGTTCTCATGGATTTATTTAATCCTCAATACGTAGGTTATATCTATGTATTGGTTGGTTAGGACAAATTTGCAATTAAATCTTGAAAATGGTTCTTAGCATGTTACCTCTGGGGCCCTTTTTTCTAACTTAGTTCCCACAAGAAGATGAAAAATATTAAGAACCTGAATCACTCAGTATTTCTTGTGCCAGATACACTATGTAGATCCCATGGCAGGCATATGTAATGAGGGAGTCAATTGCTGCCTCAGTTCTCATTTGGACTTTCCCAGTGTCCAATATGTTTCTCTCAGATGAACTGGTCCACCGGGAGCTTCAAAAAGTCAGGGTGTATGAAGAGAAGGAACAGAAAAAATTTCAGTGTTATGACAGTTTTCTGCAAGCTTTATGTTTTTACAACGTTACGTTAATTGATTTCCACGGTTTAAATTAACCAGAGCATAGTCACCTTAATTAATCAAAAAACCCCCCTTGCTATCAACTCACACACATGCTACCATTCCACTGCAGAGTAACATATTTCTGCATTGTCCTACATATGGTCCAAATTAGCACCTGCATAGTTCAGTTATTAAATGAAAAACAGCCCTTTACTTGACCTAGAGAGTTCTTGTATACAAGAGCCTATCCAACAGCATTATGTCTTCCCTTATCAGATGTGTGTGGTATGACATAATGAATGTAACACTTCAGTGCAATTGGCAAGATTTCAATTCCCAAGCACGGGGTCACATTTCCCTGCTCATTGTTTTGAAAGCAGACGTTATGCATTGGGTAGCTAATGGTGACGCTCTGGAGTTTTCCCCTCAGAGATCTCAAACCAAATCTAAGAAACTAGTAACCTAAATTTAATAACATTCTGAAAATTCATTTGCTGAACAAGAGCTTCTTAGGATAAGTGATGAAGACTCCAGAGAAATCTTAGGTGAAGGTGTGAGGCCAGCCTCAAAGTCTCTTTTATCTGAAAATTTTAAAGGATGACAGAACTGCATAGAGTGTTCAATTCTGGTTTTATGAATAAGTCTCCTATTTCTGTTGCCTTCAGACAGCAACATTAAAAACAAATTTTAAATCATTTCTAATATACTTTAATTTGTGCATAATGGGCTAGAGTCCATGGGGTCACAATGAGTTGGACACAACTTACTGAATGAACCACCATCACACAAATAACACATATCAACATCATCACACCCTTTATATGAACTTTAGTATTTTACCATTTCTATCCATTAAAATTTTTTTCTGAGGCTTTACTGGGACAAACATATATACATATGTCTGAAGTGGATAGGCTTAAATGAAAGAGAAACAGGCTTTTGAGACTGTAAACAGACAGGATAGAAACTATAAAAAGATATTCTTTTACTCAGAAAAAGAAAAGTGTGAAGATGATAGTAGTAAGAGTTTTTAATGATGTAAAAGACTAGTTGTCCAGGCTAATTGTGGCCAAACCTTATCACTGGGTGAAGAACAAGAAAAAAATGGAATTCATTTGGAACAGAAAGGTTCATATTTAGATAATATTAATGCCTTACTTATTCTAAAGAATTAAACCAGCATATAATAGAAAGGTTTTTAAAAAGATATGTCAGGATAAATGACAGAAATAAAGCAAAGAAAAATGTCTTGATGCCCTGAAAACAACCAATAATGGTCACTCAGACCTGAAAGTTCACATTCTGATTAATCAGGTGTGGAACAGAAAAGATATAATTAATCTGGCAAAGATTCAGAAATGGACAGCTGCAACGAGCAAGGATGGCATATACATCTCATACGAGACTATATTGGGAACAACTGAGACTCCAATTTAGAAAGTGAAAGATATGAATAAAGTCTATAAAATCCTAAAACTTACATAAATGAACTTCTCTTCCAATATTAAGACTAGAACTAATGTGCACTGCTAGACACTCAAAGAAAGATATTTTAAAATACAGAAAAGAAAGTGTACTAGATTTCCATATAACACAAAAGCTCTTTACATAAATAATTATTGAGTGTTTGCTATGGATTAAAAACCATAGCCTTGACTAGACGGACCTTAGTCGGCAAAGTAATGTCTCTGCTTTTGAAAATGCTATCTAGGTTGGACATAACTTTTCTTCCAAGGAGTAAGCGTCTTCTAATTTCATGGCTGCAGTCACCATCAGCAGTGATTTTGGAGCCCAAAAAAATAAAGTCTGGCACTGTTTCCACTGTTTCCCCATCTATTTCCCATGAGGTGATGGGACCAGATGCCATGATCTTCGTTTTCTGAATGTTGTGCTTTGGATAAGGCACTATATAAACAGTGGAGCAGTAGTGATAGCCACTAAGTCATGTCTGACTCTGCGATCTCATGGACCATAGCCTGCCAGGCTCCTCTGTTCATGGAATCTTCCAGGCAAGAATACTGGAGTGGACTGCCATTCCCTTCTCCAGGGGATCTTCCCGACCCAGAGATAGCATCTGGGTCTCCTGCATTACAGGAAGATTCTTTACTGTTTGAGCTACAGGGAAGATATATATTTAATTTTGTGCTATTCTTATTTTTCAAAACTACAATTATTTATAAATTCAAAAATATTTTAGGCAGTTAAGTAGTAAACAAATGGAACTCTTTAAAAGTTAAGCTAAAAATAAAAATATGTTCAAGAGATATTTCATTACATTCAGTGTAGATAGATCCATATTCAGTTCAGTTCAGTTCAGTCGCTCAGTCGTGTCCGACTCTTTGTGACCCCATGAATTGCAGCACGCCAGGCCTCCCTGTCCATCACCAACTCCTGAAGTTCACTCATACTCATGTCGATCGAGTCCGTGATGCCATCCAGCCATCTCATCCTCTGTCGTCCCCTTCTCCTCCTGCCCCCAATCTCTCCCAGCATCAGAGTCTTAGGTTAGTTAAAAGAAAGTAGAGATTTTCCAAGCATACCTGTAGTTTTTATGTTATAAAATGAACATCAGTATCTTCTATTAAACATTTTTTGGTAATGATACAAAATAAAATGCTTGCTCCAATAAGAGGAACTTCTCCAGGACTTTTGACTTTGTCAAAATTTAACATCAGGCCCTAGGTTTTGTCACTAAGAAGCATAAGGACTTATAGAATTAAATGATATAATTATTAATGTAATGGTAAGAAAAGCATATTGGGTGACCCCTTGAGATATTTTCACCTTTGGGAATGAGGTTCGTGACATTGTACAGGAGACAGATTAGTGATGGAAAAGAACTGCAAAAAAGCAAAATGGCTGTCTGGGGAGGCCTTACAAATAGCTGTGAAAAGAAGAGAGGCAAAAAGCAAAGGAGAAAAGGAAAGATATAAGCATTTGAATGCAGAGCTCCAAAGAATAGCAAGAAGAGATAAGAAAGCCTTCTTCAGCGATCAATGCAAAGAAATAGAGGAAAAGAACAGAATGGGAAAGACTAGAGATCTCTAGACTTCACCTTCTAAGTCTCAGTTCCCTCATTTACATGAGGGAGGCAACAATAAGTTTATTACAAAGAATAAATGTGCATGCATATAGAATGCAAAGTTTAGCACTCAAGTTTTAGCTACTGTTCTTCTTATTCAAAAGAATATAAAATAAACAATAAAGCAGAGTCACATTTTCCTACCCCAAAGGTAACGTGAGACCTTACCTGATGATAATAAGTACACATTAGAACAAGGGTTTGATTTAGACTGGACCAGACTCTTAAAAACTAAAAAAAGTGAATTTGAATTAGCTTAAAGACTATTTTTAGTGGGGAAAAAAATACAAAATAAGACTGTGATACTGTCCAGGGAAAAAGAAGGCAGATTCCACAGGACAAATTTGAAGGCAGCAGTTGGAGGAAAACAAAATTAACCATTTTTGTAAATCTCACTGAAATCAGCCTGTTCAACAGGGAATTTCTCTCTTTTCTGTTTCACAGGTATTCCAGTATCACCTTGTACCCTTTCTCTTCACCAGCTCCTGAAGTTGTAAGTTTCCAAAGCCTTCCCCAAAGTTCTGGAGAAATCTGATGGTCTAACATTCTCCAGGTTCTTGAATCCCCAAGGGTTGCCTTTGCATCAGGCTACATGAATGCAGGCATGAAAGATAGCTCTTTGTCTGATTGCTATTGTCATTGTTTAGTCACTAAGCCTCATCTGACTCTTTTGCAACCCCATGGACTGTAGCACACCAGGCTCCTCTGTCTATGGAATTTCCCAGGCACCAAAATGTTTCTCATACAAAAGCATTCATGAGCTTAGGGGACTTTACTGAGTATTTGGTAAGTATATGTTCAGTCGTGTCTGCCTCTTCGCAACCCCACGGACTGTAGCTCTGCCAGGTTCCTCTGTCCATGGAATTTTCCAGGCAACAATAGTGAAGTGGGTTGCCATTTCCTTCTCCAGGGATCGAACCTGTGTCTCTTGTGCCTCCTGCATTGCAGGCAGATTCTTTACCACTAAGTCACTGGGAAAACAGTTACTGGCCAGCATCACAATAAGCATCTTACACATCTTGCCATCTGTTAAATTGCCTTTGGCTAGTGTATGCTACGTTACCTCCTCTTTCTAATTGCATCCTGTTTCTATGCTTCCCTCTTCCCTTTCAACACTTCAGGAATAGCTCTTTTTCTCTGTTTCTATATCTCTAGGTCCCCAGGCAACTAAAGAAGTGGGTAGTCCTAATTCTAGTTCAGATACCTAAATAAAAGTATCCTCCACTGCCCCAGTTTCCAGCAGTCCAGTGCCAAACTTTCCAGTTCCACAGGCTTCCCACCTCCTTTCCTTGACTGGCCTCTCATACTTGTTTGCCTCTGGTGCTAAACCTCTTGTGATTTTTCTTGTTTATGCAACTTACTCCTTTCTGCACACCTGGGTACAACTTGTCTTTCATCTTTTGTTAAACTTCCACCTCATCAATCTCCTGATTGATGGAACATTAACAAACATGAGCATGAACAGAATTCACAAGAGAGATTCCCCTCTGCCAGAGGAAGAGATACACATAATATACATTTGATGGACAGAAAGACTGTTTTTCATAACCATAATATTAGCTAGGAGTAGGCAGAGAAAGGAACTAAAACTATCTTGCAGAGTTTCCAAAGATTTTACTTTTCATACAAATCTGAGTTAGAGCACGTCTTAGACATAATCAATTTCAATGATCTCACGATGAGAAAAAAGAAACTGAGGCCCAGTTGGATTAAATAGCTTCCTGATGACCACAAAGCTAGTTAGAAGTTAGAACCAAAATCTCACAACTTCTCAACTGCTATTCCAAGGTTGTTTCCATTATATACCATTGTCTTCTTTGTATTCTAATGGTTTGTGTATTATTAATATCCAAAAATATTCAAGTTCTTTGATGCAAAAAATTGATGGAATACTAATTGTTTTTATTCTTCTGGATATTTGTGTAACTAAGCTTCCCTGGTAGCTCAGCTGGTAAAGAATCCACCTACAATGTGAGAGACTCTGGTTTTATCCCAGGGTTGGACTGATCCCCTGGAGAAGGGGAAGGCTACCCATTCCAGTATTCTGGCCTGGAGAATTCCATGGACTGTATAGTCCACAGGGTCGCAAAGAGTTGGGCACGACTGAGTGACTTCATTTTCAAGCAAAGGGAAGACAAGAAATTTGGCTGACAGCTAAAATTCATCTGAAATCTCAAAGTATCCCAAATAGTTAAAGTAACATTGAAATAGAACAAAGTTGGAGGTCTCACATCTCCTGATTTCAAAACTTATTACAAAGTAATCAAACAGTGTGGTACCAGCATAATGAGACATGTTGACAAAGAGAATAGAATATTGAGCCTTGAAATAAGCCCTCAAATGTATGCTCAAATGATTTTCAATAAGGGTGTCAAGAGCATCCAATGGAGAAAGAATAGTCTTTTCAATAGTTTATTTTTGTTTTTTCTTCAAGAAAACTGGATATCCACATACAGAAAAAAGAAGTTAGATCCTTACCTTCAAGCGCAATCAAAAAATGAACTCAAAATGGATCAGAGACCTAAACAAAGATATAAAACTATAGAACTCTTACAAGAAACAAAAGGGGAAAGCTTCACGCTACTGGTTTTGGCAATAATTTCTTACATATGACACCAAACTCATAGACAAAAAATGAAATGTAGATAAATTGGATTTTATCAAAATTGCAATTTTCATGCACCAAAGGACACTATCAACAGAGTGAAAAAGCAATCCATAAAATGGAAAGTATTTTCAAATCATATATCTGATAAAGGATTAATATCTAGAATGTATAAAAGAACTTCTCTAACTCAACAACAGCAAAAACAAATAACTCTATTAACAAATACGGCAAAGGACTTGAATACACATTTTTCCAAGGAAGACATAAAAATGGCCAATGGGCACATGAAAAGGTGCTCAACATCCTTAATTATGAGGGCAATGTAATCAAAACTACAAGGTTATACCACTTCACACTTACTAAAAACAAGGGCTGTTACTGAAAAAGAAGAAGAAGAAAATAAGGAGTATTGGCAAGGCTGTGGAGAAATGAGAGTACTGCTTGTGGAAATTTAAAATTGTACAGTACAGGCACAATGAAAAAAAGCAGAGCAGCTCCTTCAAAAGTTAAATATAGAATTGTCATATGATCGAGCAATTACACTTCTGGGTATACGTCCAAGATAACTGAAAGCAAGGGCTTGAACAGATATGTATACACTCATATTCAAAGCAATGGCACCCCACTCCAGTACTCTTGCCTGGAAAATCCATGGACGGAGGAGCCTGCTAGGCTGCAGTCCATGGGGTCACTAAGAGTTGGACACGACTGAGCGATTTCACTTTCACTTTTCTCTTTCATGCATTGGAGAAGGAAATGACAACCCACTCCAGTATTCTTGCCTGGAGAATCCCAAGGATGGGGATGCCTGGTGGGCTGCCGTCTATGGGGTCACACAGAGTCAGACACGACTGGAGCGACTTAGCAGCAGCAGCAGCAGCATATTCAAAGAAGCATATTCACAACAGCCAAAACATGGAAGCAACCCAAGTGCACATTGATGGATGAAGGATAAATAAAATGTTGGTATATACATACAATGAAAAACTATACAATTTTAAAAAAGAATGAAATTCTGAACCTGGATGAACCTTAAGGATACTATGGTAAATGAAACAAACAGTACAAAAGGACAAATATTGTGTGATTTTACTTACATGAAGTATCTAGGGTAATCAAATTCATAGAGGCAGAATGTAGAAGGGTGGTTCCCCAGGGCAGGGGCTAGTTATTGTGAAATGGAAAGTTTCGATTTAACAGGTAGAAAGCTTCTGTCTGGAAAAATGAAAAAGTCCCAGAGATGGATGGTGCTAAAATAGCTACACAATAACA
This sequence comes from Cephalophus harveyi, assembly GCA_006410635.1. Lineage (NCBI taxonomy): Eukaryota > Metazoa > Chordata > Mammalia > Artiodactyla > Bovidae > Cephalophus > Cephalophus harveyi. The sequence continues at coordinate 31,694 of SJYT01027201.1, read as the reverse complement.
TGAATATACTTAATGCAATTAAACTGTACAGCCAAAAAATAGCAAAATTTAGGTTGTTTTACCATAATATAAAATCTTGGTCAATAATTACATTCATACTTCAGTAATCCTTAATAAAAACCATTTATTCATCCAAAATATTTAAATATTCAAATTCCAAAAACTAAAAGATGTAGGGATACAGATAAAATACAAACTATTTCTTAAGAAATTATAGAAGAGAAAAATCATCCTGTAAATAAATGAATTTTAGTGTATAAAATGATAAGAGAAGTGATAGAATTGACCCAATCCAAGAACAGTAAGACTGTATATGTAGGGGTGAGGTTACAGCTCTATATGGGAAGAAAATTTGGAATAAATACTTAGCCACATGAAATTATGATTTAAGTATGAATAATAAAAACAGTATTAGTATCTGGCTCAGATGGTAAAGCGTCTGTCTACAATGCGGGAGACCCGGGTTCGATCCCTGGGTCGGGAAGATCCGCTGGAGAAGGAAATAGCAATCCACCCTAGTACTATTGCCTGGAAAATTCCATGGACAAGAGAGCCTGGTAGGCTACAGTCCATGGGGTCGCAAAGAGTCGGACACGACTGAGCGACTTCACTTACTTAATAAAAACAGTTCTATCTGTCTGTAGTACAGAGTAATAGAAAGACAAAAAGAAAATAAAGGTAGATGAGCTGATCTGGGAGAGTCTTGAATGCCAGACTATGGAAATTGATGGCAATGCAGAAGAAATGTGTAATCACTCTTCATTCCCTTGGGAATTTGAATGTTAGGGAGTCTGCTTCAGCTGTCCAAAGTAACCAGATGGAACCACCACAGTTTGACAGAACATACAATGCTTGTTGAGTCTGACTACTGCATCTTCTCGCTTAGCTCTTCCCTAGAGAGTCTAGAATTACATAATTTTGTTATTATCCGGCTCCTATTAATAGAATATGAGAAGTGAAAATAGAAAGGGGTTGGCATTGATATAGAATGAGACACTTGATAAGCCTTGATGAATACTGTGGGAGATAATCTGAGAAGGAAGATAGTATCTACAGGATGATGTCTGTGTTCCCAGCCTATTCAAGTACTAGTGGGGAAACATGGGGCTGGGATCAGGTGGAATTAGGGAAAATGAAAAATGATAAGTCTTACTTAGCTAAGTTGAGTTTAAAGTATTTGTAGAACAGCTTAGTAGAGATTTCCAATAGTATTTTTGATGATGTGGTTCTGGAGTTCAGAGGAGAGAATCGAGAAGATCTGAGAGCCTTAAGCATAAGGTGAAAACTTGGGGTGGTAGGTGAAGAAGTACCCAGGGTAGAGTAAACTTAATTAAGAAATGAATATACAACACAAATAAAATTCAGATAAAGTTAAGAGGCTAGCAGAGGCATGAGATGCTGCTATTAAAAATTACCAGGTCTTGGGGTAGGAGGAAGACTTTGAAAAAAGCAAAAAACTTAAATGACTAATACCTTCAAATGTGACAAAGAGAATTCAATCAAGTCTTCAGAAGTGAGCAACAGATTTAGCCATGGTAAACAAGTCTAAGCCAAGATATCTCATAATTTTGAGACATATAAATAATATATTTAAAAAAAATATTTCAATGATACACATCAGGTGGCTATTATCAATATTTGGAAAATATTTGTTAAATGTTGACAATAAATCAAAGTCATTTGCTACTTCAAAACTCATAATAATGGATATCAAAACATTTTTACACTTTAAATGTTCACTTTCCTTCCAAGGAATTCTTTAGCATTTAGAATCTTCATGAAGCAGGATTACCATAGATAAAAGTTACATGTTTACAGTGTTAGTTTAAATAGTAGAAGCTGACCCCAAATACAGTCAATATTTCTCTTTTTGTTTGGAGATTTTTATGAAAAAAATATGAAGCTATTTTATGAACAATAAATGACAAGGCAAGGTAATAATAAGGTATATTCAGAGAGCTAACATTTTCAAAACATTAAAAATTTCAATAAATTAAAAAAGAAATGAAGTCAGAAAGACAAATAGCATATAATATACCTTACATGTGGAATCTAAAATTCATGTTTATGTATGGCAAAACCAATACAATATTGTAAAGCAATTAGCCTCCAATTAAAATAAATAAATTTATAATAAAATAAAAAAAATTTTTTAAATGACACAAATGAACTTATCTACGAAACAGAAATAGACTCACAGACATAGAGAACAGAACTGTGGTTGCTGACGGGGCAATGGGTAGAGGAGGGATGGATTGGAAATTTGCGGTTAGCAGATGCAAAATATTATACATAGAATGGATAAACAACAAGATCTTATTGTACAACACAGAGAACTACAATCAATATTTTGTGATAAACCATAATGGAAAAGAATATGAAAATAATGTATCTATATGTATACTTGACTCATTTCGCTGTATGACAGAAATTAATACGTCATCATAAATCAACAATTGTTGAAGTCATTCAGTCACTCGGTTGTGTTCAACTCTTTGCAACTCCATGGACTGCAGCATGCCAGGCTTCCTTGTCTTTCACCATCTCCCGGAGCTTGCTCAAACTCATGTCCATTGAGTCAGTGATGCCACCCAACCATCTCATCCTCTGTCATCCCCTTCTCCTCCTGCCTTCAATCTTTCCCAGCATCGGAGTCTTTTCTAATGAGTCAGTTCTTGTCATCAGATGAGTAAAGTATCAGAGCTTCAGTTTTATCATCAGTCCTTCCAATGAATATTCAGAATTGATTTCCTTTAGGATTGAATGGTTTGATTTCCTTGCAGTTCAAGGGACTCACAATAGTCTTCTCCAACAGCACAGTTCAAAAGCATCAATTATTCTATGCTCAACCTTCTTTACGGCCTAACTGTCACATCCATACATGATTATAGGAAAAACCATAGCTTTGACTAGACAGACCTTTGTTGGCAAAGTAATGTCTCTGCTTTTTAATACACTGTCTAGGTTTGTCATAGCAAGTGTCTTTTAATTTCATGGCTGCAGTTAACATCTGCAGTGATTTTGGAGCCCATTATCCCTACCATAGTTTGGTCTCAAGCCAAACTACAGGGAGGGAACACAGACGTACCCATCAGTGGAAAACTGGATTAAAGATTTACTGAGTATCGCCCTGCCTGCCAGAGCAAGACCTAGTTTCCCCATGCCAGTCTCTCCCATCACGAAGCTTTCACAAGCCTCTTATCCTCACCCATCAGAGGGCAGACAGAATGAAAATCAAAATCACAGAGAACTAACCAAACTGATCCCACGTGGATCACAGCCTGGCCTAACTCAGTGAAACTATGAGCCATGCCACGTAGGGCGATCCAAGATGGACGGGTCATGGTGGAGAGTTCTGATAAAACGTGGTCCACTGGAGAACAGAATGGCAAACCACTTCAGCATTCTTGCCTTGAGAACCCCATGAACAGTATAAATCAACTACCATAAAATGAATTTTTTTTTAATGATTTAAAAATAGAACAAATGTATAGCTGGACAAACTCAAGAATTAAATTAAAAATTGAAAACTAATGAAAAGTCACAAAGTTTTCACTTTGTCCTAATAATGAAAAATATATGGCAGGGAGCATATTAATTATTTCACATGGCATTGACAAAGCCAGCAATTACCTTTGACAAACAAAAATAGTACTAATAATTTTAAGGGGCAATTATAAAGAAAACTAACTAGATTTTTTTGGAAACTTTGAAAAGGAGAAATTTCTCTAGCTTTTTTCAGAAGTTGCTAAGAATTTTCAAAGTGACCATGAAGTAACTTAAAATATATCTCAAAGATCCCATAACAATAATAGTCCATTTTGCATGGTATCAAAATGCAGCATTAATCATTCTGCCTTAAAAATGTTCAATGCAAACTGAAAGAAGATAAAGTCAGACTTTCCTTTTCATTGGAGCTGAGCATTGGTCTATGCATATTCAAAATGATGCTATACAATTTAGTGCAGCTGCTTATCCTGAACAGATGAGAGGAAATCATCAAAGCAACTCCAACCACCTGACTTCCACCTTCAAATAGAAGTAAGTGGTAGAGAGCAGGGAGATGGTTTACATGTCAATAAAGGGAAGAGGGTGACAAAATGTAAATTTCTTTGTGATATGTGTGATATTCATAAAATGCAGTTGGCAGCTTTCCAACTCTCTTTGGGGGGAGGGGCACATTTATAAATTCAGTAGTTAAAATCCACATAATTGCAATTTCAATTTCACTTTGAGGATATTGTTGGGCTTCTTTTGTGCCTGATCAACTGAACAGCTGTGTCTTCAAGTTGAAGTGTCTGCTCACTGTTTCAAACATTTTAAGAAAATAAAATGAAGATCATATTTGGGACTATTATTAAAAGGGAAAAAAATATTCTCATGGCCTTGGACGATGAGGGGACTGCTTTATTATTTGCGCTTCGAGAACAACACATGCAAAGCATTTGTGAAGCCAACACAGCTGCAGCAGCCACTTAGCATACCAATTCTGTCTACCCAGGATCCTTCTTAGCTTTTATATAGATTCAAATTTAAAGACACAAGAAATGTATTTCCTGCAATGACTGCAGAATATTTGTTTTTAAAATCAGTATTTCAATGATATTATATCAGACACCTATGGAAGAAAGCTAATCCTTAGTAGTTTCCAGTGTCACCTTTACTTCATGGTAAGTCCTTTCTTTCTATCCATCAGGCTAGAGAGAATGCTTAGCAAATAATTAATTACTGGAAATGATAAACAGACAACTGATACTTTATCAATAATTTAATGGAGAAAACCTATTCAAATTAATCATTCTTTGGTAACTTTCACTATCTTCTATTAATTCTGCATAACACAAACTCCTACCACATTATTTTTATAAATAAAATAAGCTAATACCGATAATTAGGTGGTATCACCTTAGAATTCACCCTTAATGTCTTTTACAAAAATATTCCCTTTGGTAGGGGGTATGGTTTAACTAAGGAGAACAGGAAACAGAAGTCTTGTAATATTTTTACCTATATAAATGGAATTATCTATTAATCTTTAAAAATAGTAATTAAGAATAATGAATATAAACTTGCAAAATTTAATAAATTAGTGCAATACAGATGGTATATCTGTGGACATATTTCCATTGACATTTTCCCAGGTGATACAGTGGTAAAGAATCCACCCGCCAATGCAGGAGATGCAAGAGATGCAGGTTTGACTCTTGGGTCAGGAAGATCCCCTAGAATAGGAAATGGGAATCCACTCCAGTATTCTTGCTTGGAAAATTCCATAGACAGTGGAGCCTGGTGGGCTACAGTCCCTGGAGTTGCAAAGAGTCAGATATGACTGAGCATACACACACACTCTTTCATTCACTTACACCAGAATATTTCATGGTAAGGTTAATCAGATCTAAATGCAGAGTGACCAAGAAGCTGAAAAAAGGAAAGAGACCAAGAACTGTAAACGCATTATTTAGTATAGAGTGTACAGGTATGTGTGTTTGCTCAGCTGTGTCTGACTCTTTGCAATTTCCTACTCCAAGGGATCTTCCCTACCCAAGGATCGAACTCACATCTCCAGTGTTTCCTGAATTGGCAGATGGATTCTTTCCTACTGCACTACTTGGGAAGCCCCAGTATAGACTTTAACAAGACCTAATAAAATCTATGAGGTCTCTGCTGCTAAGTCGCTTCAGTCGTGTCCGACTCTGTGCGACTCCATAGACGGCAGCCCACCAGGCTCCCCTGTCCCTGGGATTCTCCAGGCAAGAACACTGGAGTGGGTTGCCATTTCCTTCTCCAATGCATGAAAGTGAAAAGTGAAAGTGAAGTCGCTCAGTCGTGTCTGACTCTTAGCGACCCCATGGACTGCAGCCCATCAGGCTCCTCCGTCCATGGGATTTGCCAGGCAAGAGTACTGGAGTGGGGTGCCATTGCCTTCTCTGATGAGGTCTCTGGAGCAATGCAGAGTTTATGAAATCTCCATGAGCCATCTACACTGACCAATAAATACAACCTAAATATCTGCCATCTAACTTTATGTCTTTCTTTCTCTTGCCCCTCTATTCTGAGAGCACAGTGAATCACTAAATATGCTTCATCTTCCTTGAACATGAGCAGTTAGGAAGATACACAGGAGCCCAATAGTGTAATGCTACTGTTGATTCTATTAATCAGCTTTCAGAAGATGTCCATCATTCCTCAGTACCCCAATATCCATGGAGATTTACCATCAGGTAGCCACAATCTGAAGAAAATCTTATAACTGAAATATAGTAACTGCAACGAGTGAGTATCTGAAAAAAAAATTAGCTTAATATTTGCCTACTGCATTTATATATGAAAATGAATTTTCCTTAAATAGCATGCTGTGTATACCTATAACTACATAACAGACATTACTGGTATATAGGTAGACTGGACATAGACTTCATGACAGTGACTGATTTCATAAAACACACATGAAATGTGCAGCAAGAAAAGAACACTACATTGTTGTCTAATTTATCGAAAAAAAAAGTCAGTCTGGGGAAAAAAATTCAATATTGGACTACAATAATTCAAGTGATAAACTGAATAATTTTAGTGAAAGTGAAAATCATTTTAATATAAAAGTGAAGTGTTTCTTGATACCACATCATGAATATCCATCTTGTATTATATAAAATATTATTTTCTAATTTTCCCTTTGCTCTCAGGATGTCAGCTCTTACACTTATTTTGCCTGTGCTAATCTCACAAGAACTTTCCTCTAGGAGAATTGGGAAACCAAATAGTGAAATTTATTATACATTATATTTAAGTTAGATGGACAAGATTTAATGAATAGCCCTTTTTATCTTATCAAAATGCTTAATTTTATCCATGCCTTCCTAAATAGCCTATATTCCATAAATATCCTAGCTGTATGCCTGTCTTTGTTAACCTTTTAAAAATATGCACAGTAGGCAAAAATAAAGCACAGAAGTATTTTACATTTGTGCCTTTTTTATTACTAAGACACAAATATACACATGTACATATGCATTATTTTACTATCCTGGATGTATGTTTAAACATACATCAAGTATATATTTTTAAAGGATACAGTAGAGATGAAATACAGAATTTTTTTAAATAAACATGTATCATTCCACTTCCAGCCCCCATTTATACCAAACAGTTCCTGAAACAGTGCTTTTAAAATCTGATTATACATTTGGATTCACTGCCCACTTGCTCTTGATGTCTGTCAGAACAAAAAAAAAGATAAACTTACTTAGATGCAAGTAGAAATAAGAAGGACAATATAGTGTGTGAACATGATGAGGAAAGGGGGGAAAAAAAGGAGGAGGGAGTATCTGGCAGGTAGAACACATTAAGAAGTATTGACTATCATTGTTTTTACATGTTTTTTGTGATTTTAAAAATTATTAAAATATATTTTAACAGCCTATGCATAATATATATAAAAGGGATAGTAGTAACAACAACCTGTGTAACTACCACCAATTTAAACATTCTCAGTACATTTGTTGCCCCTGTTTACCCGCTTTGATCACACTCCCTTTTCTCTCTCCCAGAGGTAACTACTAACCTAAAATTCATGTTTTTCATTTTTTACTTTTCTCTATAGCTTTGCCAACTACATAAATATGTATTTTCTGAAATATTGTTCATAAAATATTTGTACGTGGTTAAACTTCACCACATGCAGAGAATCCACTTGATGAAATATTTTTGGCATTGTTGAAGCTCTACATCCATTAACAACAGTATTTCATCATCTAAAATGTCCAGTGTCACTTCTAATGGGAAACATTTATTGGCAACCATGCAGTCAGCTTCAAGTTCTCATCAAATGAAAACTTTGTTGTGACAATCACAGCCTAATTTGTCTTGAGTGTTTTGAGAGACTTAATCATTCATACCACCGATTTTTATCTCTAAGCATAAGAGTAGCTTTTCGTTTTCCTAAGAATTCTCTCTTCTGTTCAATTTTCAAAATCACTCAAATACACTAATTTTGAGTAGAGTGTGTCCTAGTTTCTGATTGTAAGAGAAAGGAACCTTGCAACTTCAGTGAATCCTCAAATTCATAAATACATGGACTGTTTAAATAGGCTTTGACTTTGTCCTGAATGAAACTGAATAATATCAATATGTAGTGGATTAATATTTGAAAATTTATCTGAGTGCTTTTTCCTTTTATGTGCCCGTTTACAGCCTCATACCACACACATACACATGCATGTGCCATAAACAAAATACCAAAGCAAAGGACAAGAGGAGAAAGCTAAAGAAGAAAATGGCAAGCCCCTTTAGCATTCTTGCCTTGAGAGCCCCATGAACAGTATGAAAAGGCAAAAAGATAAGACACTTGAAGATGAGCCCCCCAGGTTGGAAGGTGTCCAATACACTATTGGGGGAGAGTAAAGGGCAGTTACGAATAGCTTCAGAAAGGATGAAGCAGCTAGGCCAAAGCAGAAATGATGCTAAATTATGGATGTGTCTGGTGATGAAAGCAAAATCTGATATTATAAAGAACAGTACTGCATAGGAACCTGGAATGTTGGGTCCATGAATCTTGATTCATAAATTGGACATGGTCAAACAGGAGATGTTAAGAGTGAACATCTACATCTTAGGAATCAGTGAACTAAAATAGATGGAAATGGGCAGATTTAATTCAGATGACCAGTATACCTACTACTGTGGGCAAGAATCCCTTAGAAGAAATGGAGTAGCCCTCATAGTCAACAAAAGAGTCAGTAATGCAGTAGTTGGGTGCAGTCTGAAAAATGAAGAATGATCTCTGTTTCCAAGGCAAACCATTCAAAATCATAGTAATCCAAGCCTATGCCCAACTACTGATGCTGAAGAAGCTGAAATTGACTGGTTCTACAAAGACCTATAAAACCTTCTAGAACTAACACCAATAAAAAATGTCTTTTTCATTGTAGGGAATTGGAATGCAAAAGTAGGAAAGTCAAATGACAAAAGGCATCATATAAATTCACAGGAAAGTACATTAGTGGACAACTGATAAAAATGCAAATTGTCAATAAATGTAAAACAATCAATATCAAATAAATAATTCTTAAGCAGAGAACTCCAAAGTATTAAAAAATAACAAAAATAATAATGAAATACTGATGATTCCTGGGATGGCAAAATTTAAAGAAGGTAGGCATTTAAGTTGGATAGCCTTTTCACACTATGAATCAAAAGCCTTAAGATGCTTACTGCCTACATCCCTGTACTGCCTTCTAGGAGATGGGGCCAAATATTTAAGTTTCAGGCAGTTCACCTTCATAGTTACGTTAGGGGTGATAAGAACAGTGTAAATGCCAACCACAAATGACTAGCTAAATAAAATATGAAAACACCAATACAATAACCTTTATGTAAGCCATTAAGATCCCATAATTTAAAAAATGATTTATAATATTAAAATATGCTAAAGGGGTATAAAGCAGGATCCTCTATGATCCACCTCCCAGAATACAGGAAATAAAAGCAAAAATAAACAAATGGGATCTAATTAAAATTAAAAGCTTCTGCACAACAAAGGAAACTATAAGCAAAGTAAAAAGACCTGTCTCTTATACACATCTAAATGTATTCACATTTCTTATACCATAAGTATTATATAAGGTATTTCTGTACAGTGAAGATATTTTGTCATTATTTTACTATTTACAAGCTAATCTCTTAATTGAAAGCCAGAACAGTACTGAAAAAAAATGATACAATTGTATCTCTTTCCTTTATTAATCATGAATAAAACTGAAAGTTCATTTCACAGGGAACATATTCTTCAGTAATTTATGGATGGCAAGTACTTAATGCCTAAACATATATGAAGCCAAACCATATGACGGCAATTAGGAACCTTTCAAAAACATTTAAAATCCAATTTTAGTTGTCTTTTAATAATACAACAACTTGAGCAAACATTTTATCTTTCTATACAATAAAACTGTACTTTTATTTTACCTCTCATTTTATTTAGAAATAATGACCAGTTTTGATAGAAAGATTTTTTTAATTAATTTTTTCATTTTAGTCAAATGACTCCAAGATGCTTACTTTGTGGTGAACTTTCTGAATGTAAGGGAAAAGGACAAATAAAGTAGAAGGTTATGAAAATATCTTCAATTCCATGAATTTGGAATTTATTTTTAAACATCAACTGTAATTGCCTTAAAATTAAGGGAAATTGTTTGACTAAAGTCTTAAATCATTTTCCATTGCACCATATCCATATCACTGTCTCTGCGGCTGCTGCTAAGTCGCTTCAGTTGTGTCCGACTCCATGCGACCCCATAGACAGCAGCCCACCAGGCTCCCCTGTTCCTGGGATTCTCCAGGCAAGAACATTGGAGTGGGTTGCCATTTCCTTCTCCAATGCATGCAAGTGAAAAGTGAAAGTGAAGTCGCTCAGTCGTGTCCGACTCTTCGCGACCCCATGGACTGCAGCCCACCAGGCTCCTCCGTCCATGGGAACACTGTCTCTGCCTCTGGTCTATTCTCTCTTCAAACGATGACCAACAAGCAGATCTGAAATATGTATCCATCAAGTTAAAATGAAGCATCATCTCCTCTATAAAGCTTTCCTACATCCAGAATTAGTCACAGCTTCACAGGTTCTTCTAGAATACCCATCTAAAAAGATGTTCCATAAATTGTGTCATTCTCAGACTTAGGCAACATCAGTGGTTCAAAAAAGCCACTTTACTTGAAAGGACCAGTGCCTTGGCCTTTGGGCAGCTCTCTCCCTCCCCAAACTCCAGGACCAATAGCTTCTGGTAGCAGTCGCGGTTTAGTCGCTAAGTCGTGTCCGACTCTTGTGACCCCACGGTCTGTAGCCCTCCAGGCTCCTCACTCTGTGGGATTTCTCAGGCAAGCATACTGGAGTGGTTTGCCATTGGCTTCCCTGCTGGCTCAGAGGTTAAAGCATCTGCCCCCGATGTGGGAGACCCGGGTTTGATCCCTGGCTCAGGAAGATCCCCTGGAGAAGGAAATGGTAACCCTCTCCAGTATTCTTGCCTAGAGAATCCCACGGACAGAGAAGCCTGGTAGGCTACAGTCCACGGGATCACAAAGAGTCGGACACCACTGAGCGACTTCACTTTCACCTTCACTTTTGCCATTTCCTTCTCCAGGGGATCTTCCCGACCCAGGGAGCGAACCTGTGTCACCTCCATTGGCAGGCGGATTCTTTAATACTGAGCCACCAGGAAAGCCAACCAAGAGCGTCTACCCTTCTCTATAAATGCCCTCTGTTTCTCTTGTACCATCCTTTGCTGAGTTTCCTCTCTCAGAAATTACCTCTCCCTCTACTTGCCAGAAAATTTTAAGGCTGAATTTAAACCTACTTCCTATGTGAAGTCTCCCCTATCCTCTTACTGAAAATGAAGCTTACTGATTCCCTTTGTGTCAATTTGATAGCATCCTGTTCTTCCTCTGTTGCTAGGAAGCTCAAGCAGCATCTGAATCACTTTTCTACACTCTAAAATAGAGTATTGGAGACACATTTTGATAAAGAAATACTTTTTTGATGAAAACTTACATAAATCTCTCAACCTATTAAATTGTGTTTTAAAATCTCTTGCTTCTGTTTGCATTTATGATCTTTACATTTTCTTTTTCTTTTCTTTTTTTTTTTTGGTAGTTACTCAATGAAAATAACGAGGCTACTTTGAGAACATTTGAAACAAGAATCAGAGTAACATTTATTTTCATGTCTATCACCTGTACTTTTCCCCTTATTTTTAAATTTTCTTTAGGTTATACAATATAAAAAAAATTATGACTCACACAATTAAATTGAAAATGGTAATAGATTTTTAGTTCCTTTTCAATTTTGATATCTTTCAATAACATTGCCCTGGAAGCATTAAAGAGGGGTAAAAGGAAATATCAGAGTTGAGTTATGGTAGATATCCTCTTCACTCACAGAGTTAGACTGGTAAGTAGTCTATACATTAAAAAAAAAAAAAAAAACACTTAAGGAGAGGATTATAAAAGGATGCATGCATGCATGTTCAGTGGCTTAGTTGTGTCCCACTCTGCGAACCCATGGACTGCAGCCCACCAGGCCTATTTGTCCACAGAATTTTCCAGGCAAGAATACTGGAGTGGGTTGCCATTTCCTCCTCCAAGGGATTTTCCTGACCCAGGGATTGAACCTGCAACTCCTGCAATGGCAGGCAGATGCTTTACCACTGAGCCACCTGGAAAGCCCTTTCTAGAAAAATGATACAATTTAATTTTTATGTAAAACATACAAAGGTTCACATAGTTGCCATTTTTAAACTACAGGTAAGGTGTTTTCTAAGTAAGCAGCTGCTCCTCAGAGCTTCTTACATTCCTTTTTTCTCCAATGTATCATGTACGCAGTCTAGTGTCTTTAAGACATAGCTAGAACTGAAAATACTTTAGAAGCAACTTGCACATGAAAATCATCTAGATTTTGATGATTTTTTTCCCAATACTTCATCATTTTTTTTCTACACCTAATTTAGCTATGATTGTAACCAAAGCTTTCCAAAGCACTTAACTTACTTTTCTTAGAAACAACATTTCTTTTTGCTCCCAAATTTCATCTCTTTTCATACCATTTAATTAGATGAACAATTAAATATAAATTTAACGTATTAGTAATGGTTTCCCTGGTGGCTCAGAGGTTAAAGCGTCTGCCTCCGATGCAGGAGGCCCGGGTTCGATCCCCGGGTTGGGAAGATCCGCTGGCGAAGGAAATGGTAACCCACTCCAGTATTCTTGCCTAGAGAATCCCACGGACAGAGAAGCCTGGTAGGCTCTTTGCGGGGTCGCAAAGAGTCGGACACGACTGAGCAACTTTACTTTCACTTTCAAATAAGAGACCAACTAGCACAGACAGGTTTGGAAACAAAAATAAATTGCTCTTGACTGGGTGGCATACAGCACAGCCAGCTGGAGCAGGAGTGCGTGGGGCTTCTACCAAGTTTATTGCTAATTTGGAACATCCAGACACGACTGAGCGACCTCACTTTCATTTTTCACTTTCATGCATTGGAGAAGGAAATGTCAACCCACTCCAGTGTTCTTGCCTGGAGAATCCCAGGGACAGGGGAGCCTGGTGGGCTGCCGTCTATGGGGTCGCACAGAGTCAGGCACGACTGAAGCGACCTAGCAGCAGCAGCAGCATACTATACTACTGGGGTTTTCCTGGTGGCTTAAAAAAAAAAAAAAAAACACTTAAGGAGAGGATTATAAAAGGATGCATGCATGCATGTTCAGTGGCTTAGTTGTGTCCCACTCTGCGAACCCATGGACTGCAGCCCACCAGGCCTATTTGTCCACAGAATTTTCCAGGCAAGAATACTGGAGTGGGTTGCCATTTCCTCCTCCAAGGGATTTTCCTGACCCAGGGATTGAACCTGCAACTCCTGCAATGGCAGGCAGATGCTTTACCACTGAGCCACCTGGAAAGCCCTTTCTAGAAAAATGATACAATTTAATTTTTATGTAAAACATACAAAGGTTCACATAGTTGCCATTTTTAAACTACAGGTAAGGTGTTTTCTAAGTAAGCAGCTGCTCCTCAGAGCTTCTTACATTCCTTTTTTCTCCAATGTATCATGTACGCAGTCTAGTGTCTTTAAGACATAGCTAGAACTGAAAATACTTTAGAAGCAACTTGCACATGAAAATCATCTAGATTTTGATGATTTTTTTCCCAATACTTCATCATTTTTTTTCTACACCTAATTTAGCTATGATTGTAACCAAAGCTTTCCAAAGCACTTAACTTACTTTTCTTAGAAACAACATTTCTTTTTGCTCCCAAATTTCATCTCTTTTCATACCATTGAATTAGATGAACAATTAAATATAAATTTAACGTATTAGTAATGGTTTCCCTGGTGGCTCAGAGGTTAAAGCGTCTGCCTCCGATGCAGGAGGCCCGGGTTCGATCCCCGGGTTGGGAAGATCCGCTGGCGAAGGAAATGGTAACCCACTCCAGTATTCTTGCCTAGAGAATCCCACGGACAGAGAAGCCTGGTAGGCTCTTTGCGGGGTCGCAAAGAGTCGGACACGACTGAGCAACTTTACTTTCACTTTCAAATAAGAGACCAACTAGCACAGACAGGTTTGGAAACAAAAATAAATTGCTCTTGACTGGGTGGCATACAGCACAGCCAGCTGGAGCAGGAGTGCGTGGGGCTTCTACCAAGTTTATTGCTAATTTGGAACATCCAGACACGACTGAGCGACCTCACTTTCATTTTTCACTTTCATGCATTGGAGAAGGAAATGTCAACCCACTCCAGTGTTCTTGCCTGGAGAATCCCAGGGACAGGGGAGCCTGGTGGGCTGCCGTCTATGGGGTCGCACAGAGTCAGACACGACTGAAGCGACCTAGCAGCAGCAGCAGCATACTATACTACTGGGGTTTTCCTGGTGGCTCAGATGGTAAAGAATTTTCCTGTAATGCAGTAGACCCAGGTTTGATCCCTGAGTCAGGAAGATCCCCTGGGGAAGGGAATGGCTACCCATTCCAGTATTCTTGCCCGGAAGATTCCATGGACAGAGGAGCCTGGTTGCCTACAGTCTATGGGGTCGCAGAGTTGGACACAATTAAGCAACTAACACTTTCACTTTCACTCTCCTACCATGGACTTTCAGAGGAAATGAATAATTTCATAGTTCAGGGACTCATGAAATGTAGATTTAGAGGCTTATTATTGCATTAATTACTTAACAATATCTGGAATTCCGGTTAGAAATATAAAATATAGACAAAAAATAAAATACATATGAAATCTTTCTATAATACCATTTTAGTACTTGCCATTAAAACACTGATATGCGGAGAAGGCAATGGCACCCCACTCCAGTACTCTTGCCTGGAAGATCCCATGAACGGAGGAGACTGGCAAGCTGCAGTCCATGGCGTCGCTAGAGTCAGAGACGACTGAAGTGACTAAGCAGCGGCAGCACATATACACATGTATATTTATAAATTATGTGATGCACATCTGTACATATAATGGCTTATGAAATATGTAGCATCATCTTCTCTATAAAGAAGCTTTTCTACAGGCAGAATTAGTCACAGCTTCACAGGTTCTTCTAGAATACTTTATACGCATCTAAACAGATGTTCCATAAATTGTGTCTGTGGTTCTGAATGTGGTAAAATTGTTACTTCCACAATTTTATATAAGTGAACATGCACAGAAATAAGCTTTTCTTTGTAACATGACCAGTGTAAAGATGAAGTCATCCATTTGATGAAACAGTTATCATATGAGCCAACTTCACCGTGATGGTGGTAGATGTTCAGTAGCTCAGTTGTGTCCAACTCTTTGCGACCCCATGGACTGCAGCACGTCAGGCTTCCCTGTCCTTTACCATCTCCTAGAGTTTGCTCAAACACATCATGGTGATGAAAAGAGAGTTTATTTCATGGTCTACACTGAAAAAAAAAAAAATACCTGTCTTCAGAAGTTGACAAATTGAGGGACCTAAAAAGCTTTACAACACATATGAGAGTGTTTTAAATTATATTTTAAGGAATATTTGTAGGGTCTCTACAAAACCCTAGCATTCACTAGCACCTGGTTTGAAGGCCACTGCTCTCTGCTCAGAGGCATGGAGTCCACTGACACAGATGCGCTCTACATAGTATTTATGATTTGATTCCCATTATTTTAAAGAGAACTGCTCATATACTAGAACAGAAAACTATATTGTATACTTCATTTTTCAGTGCCTTAGAAATACTTATACATTCAAAGAATTGAAAAACCGAGTTGAAATCCAATTTCAAGCCTTTTTGTTTCACTTTATGTTTCACAGCCCAGTTGGTAAAGAATCCACCTTCAGTGTAGGAGACCCTGGTTGCATTCCCGGGTTGGGAATATCCACTGGAGAAGGGAAAGGCTACCCACTATAGTATTCTTGGTCTTCCCTGGTGGCTCAGCTGGTAAAGAATCTGCCTGAAATGTAGGAGGCCTGGGTTCAATTCCTGTGTTGGGAAGATCCCCTGGAGAAGGGAAAGGATACCCACTCCAGTATTCTGGCCTGGACTGTATAGGCCATGAGGTCACAAAGAGTTGGACATGACTGAGTGACTTTCACTTTCACTGTTTCAAAAACATTATGACCCAGCAATCCCACTGCTGGGCACACACACAGAGGAAACCAGAATTGAAGGAGACACGTGTACCCCAATGTTCATCGCAGCACTGTTTATAATAGCCAGGACATGGACACAACCTAGCTGTCCATCAGCAGATGAATGGATAAGAAAGCTGTGATACATATACACAATGGAGTATTACTCAGTCATTAAAAAGAATACATTTGAATCAGTTCTAATGAGGTGGATGAAACTGGAGCCTATTATACAGAGTGAAGAAAGCCAGAAAGAAAAACACCAATACCATATATATGTCCATCAGCAGATGAATGGATAAGAAAGCTGTGGTACATATACACAATGGAGTATTACTCAGCCATTAAAAAGAATACATTTGAATCAGTTCTAATGAGGTGGATGAAACTGGAGCCTATTATACAGAGTGAAGAAAGCCAGAAAGAAAAACACCAATACCATATACTAATGCATATATATGGAATTTAGAAAGATGGTAATGATAACTTCATATGCGAGATAGCAAAAGAGACACAGATGTATAGAACAGTCTTTTGGACTCTGTGGGAGAGGGTGGGATGATTTGGGAGAATGGCATTGAAACATGTATAATATCATATATGAAATGAATCGCCAGCCCAGGTTTGATGCATGATACTGGATGCATGGGGCTGGTGCACTGGGATGACGCAGAGGGATGGTATGGGGAGGGAGGAGGGAGGGGGGTTCAGGATGGGGAACACGTGTATACCCCTGGGGGATTCATGTTGATGTATGGCAAAACCAATACAATATTGTAAAGTAATTAACCTCTAACTAAAATAAATAAATTTATATTAAAAAACAAAATCAGTGTCAGATTGGAAAATTACTATAAAATTGAAATATCTGTTAATCCATTCTGCACTTATGTTACTTTATGACCACAATTTGCTATTGTTTAGTTGCTAAGTAGTGTCCAACTCTTTTGCAAACCCATGGACTGTAGCCCTCCAGGATCCTCTGTCCATGGAATTTCTCAGGCAAGAATACTGGAGAGGGTTGCCATTTCTTTCCCCAGGGGAGCTTCCTGACCCAGGGATAGAACCCGCTTCTCCTGCATCTCTTGCATTGCAGATGGATTCTCTACTGCTGAACCCCCAGAGAATTATACTATTAGCACAATTAAGTGTGGCTTATAGTTTGAAAGGGGCAGAAAAAGGGAAAGGGAAGAGAGAAGGGCAGAGGAAGGGAGGAAAGGGGAGGTGGAAAGAAGAACAAACCAACATCAAGGATTCCCACATTATCTGGAGTCTATGTCTGAATGGAGACAGTGACTTTCACCAGTCAAAATGCATGGTTTTCATGGACAAATGAACTAAAAAGGCATTTTTTCAAAGTTCTTAAAAAGTAAGTGAAAATATGCTCAACATAACTAATCATCAGGGAAATGTAAGTCAAAATTATATGAGATAGTACATGACACTTGTTCAGTTCAGTTCAGTCGCTCAGTCGTGTCCGACTCTTTGTGACCCCATGAATCGCAGCACGCCAGGCCTCCCTGTTCATCACCATCTCTCGGAGATCACTCAGACTCACATCCATCGAGTCCGTGATGCCATCCAGCCGTCTCATCCTCGGTCATCCCCTTCTCCTCCTGCCCCCAATCCCTCCCAGCATCATAGTCTTTTCCAATAGTTGACTCATTGGAAAAGACTCTGACACTTGTTAGGGTGACTAATATCATCATTATGTTGGGATGAATAACATCATCATCATTGTTGGTAAAGATGTGGCGTAAAGGGAGCCCTTGCACACTGCTGATGGTAATGAAAATGGGCCAACCATTATTTTTCCTCAAAAAATTAAATAGAACCACCGTATGATCCAGCAATCTCACTTCTGGGTGTTTATCCAAAGGAATTTAAATTAGGATCTTGAAGAGACACCTGAATTTCCATGTTAACTGCAGTATAACTCACAATAGCCAAGATACGAAAATAACCCAAATGCCCATCAATGGATGAATGGATAGAGAAAGTGTAATACATATGTACATGTGAGTATATAGGTATATCTCATATATGTGTATATATAGTATGGAATACTATTACATATAGTATATAGCCATATAAAGGAAGGAAAATCTTTCAGTTGGGACAAAATAGATGGACCTGGACTTCATTATGTGAGTAAAACAAAGTTAGTTGCACAGTCATGTCCGATTCTTTGCAATCTGTAGCCTGCCCAGCTCCTCTGTTCATGGAATTTTCCAGGCAAGAGCATTGGAGTGGGTTGCCATTTCCTTCTCCAGGGGATCTTCCTGAATCAGGGATTGAACCCAGGTCTCCTGCATTGCAGGCAGATTCTTTACCAGCTGAGCTACTAAGGAAGCCCAAGTGAAATAAACCAGATCCTTACAGTTCATGAGTTTCACTGGTGGCTCGGCTGGTAAAGAATCCGTCTGAGTTTGATTCCTGGGTTGGGAAGATCCCCTGGAGAAGAAAAAGGCTACCCACTCTAGCATTCCAGCCCAGAGAATTCCATGGACTGTATAAACCATGGGGTCGCAAAGAGTCGGACACAACTGAGTGCCTTTCACTTTACAGTGCATGGTTTTCCAGAAATGAATATGCGAAAGTGTGACACATACCTTGTTTTCTGATAAAACTTTCAAAATGATTTGGATGACTTTTTTCCTAACCTTTCAAAACACTCAAAAATAAGATGAAAGAGACACATGTACCCCAATGTTCATTGCAGCACTGTTTATAATAGCCAGAACATGGAAACAACCTAGATGTCCATCAGCCGATGAATGGATAAGAAAGCTGTGGTACATATACACAATGGAGTATTACTCAGCCATTAAAAAGAATTCATTTGAATCAGTTCTAATGAGATGGATGAAATTGGAACCTATTATACAGAGTGAAGTAAGCCAGAAAGAAAAACACCAATATAGTATACTGACACATATATATGGAATATAGAAAGATGGCAGTGATGACCCTGTATGTGAGACAGCAAAAGAGACACAAATGTATAGAAAGGACTTTTGGACTCTATGGGAGAGGAAGAGGGTAGGATGATTTGGGAGAATGGCATTGAAACATGTAAACTAACATGTAAGAACGAAGCACAAGCCTATGTTCGGTACAGGATACAGGATGCTTGGAGCTGGTGCACAGGGATGAGTCAGAGAGATGATGTGGGGTGGGAGGTGGGAGGGGGATTCGGGATTGGGAGCTAATATACACCCATGGTGGATTCATGTCAATGTATGGCAAAACCAATACGGTATTGTAAAGTAAAATAAAGTAAAATAAAATTAAAAAAAAAAAAAAATAAGACCGGTTCACATAGGAGATCACTGATTAAATGTTGAAATTGTAAACGTGAAACTGGGAATAAAGGTCCTTTTGGAATAAATTACAGCACTGGTACTCTAGACAGTGGATCTGTTATAATTAGTAAGTCACCAGCAATCATCAGGTTCAATTGGATCCAGAAGCTCAGCCCTGGTGTGGTACTACTCAGTGACAGGAAAGACATGGTGGAAGAATTCCCAGGCTGCCCAATATCATGCATATCTGGGGGAAGCACATCTGCTCCCTTCTTTTTAAAAAAAAAATATTCCATGGGATGAAGGAAGGTCAAGGCTAACCCCTCCAATACAGATGCAGAACACATACATCTATGGCAACGCAAAGCAAGCACACAGACACTGGAGGCACTGTTGTGGTTCGGCGGTTGAAATAGTCCATTCTCATTAACTTGTGGCTCAAAGATGGGACCATGTTTAGCAATGCATGTTGACGTTTCAGGGACTGTGTGTTAAAAGCTCAGTCCTAAAAGCTGAAGAGTGCAAACAACCACAAGTTGGGAGATCATGCTAAATTTCAAATATTTCAGACTGAAAGTCATTCAACCACAATAAAAACAAGGATTCTAAACAAAAATTCTTTGCAGATAACGTCTACCAAGCACTTTCCTCAGTTTTACTTGCTATTTATTGTTTGTGAGAAAAGGCACAACCAGTACTTAACCTTCTGAGTCATGAAGGTCAGACTGAAAGTCATTCAACCACAATAAAAACAAGGATTCTAAACAAAAATTCTTTGCAGATAACGTCTACCAAGCACTTTCCTCAGTTTTACTTGCTATTTATTGTTTGTGAGAAAAGGCACAACTAGTACTTAACCTTCCGAGTCATGAAGGCCTTGGAAAATATGCCAGGTAACAGAAAGAACCTCACACAATAGAAGCCAAATGTCCCTTCCCCACCTCAAAGTTAATCGGAGTGATGGGAAGATATTTCAAGCACCCAAAGAGCTATTTGTTCTCCCTTTTTTTCCCTAGTTATTTTACATTTCCTAAGTTAGATGACTTGCAACTGACTGTTAAAGGGTGACCTAAAATATTTATTAATTCAAATTCTGAAGATAACTCTAATTTAAATCAGCTATAACTCTAGGCAGTTACTTGCATCACATAAAGTCAAACCTCCTACTCTCAATGTCATCTAATTGAATAACTGAAATTTCATCTAATCTTTCAATACAAAATAAAGTCAGATTACTTCTACAATATGGGACCTTCCCTAGTGGTTCAGACGGTAAAGAATCCACCTGCAGTTCGGGAGACCTGAGTTTGACCTCTGGGTTGGGAAGATCTGGAAAAGGAAAAGGCTACCTGCTCCAGTATTCCTGCCTGGAGAATTCCATGGACAGAGGAGCCTGGTAGGCTACAGTCCATGGGGTCACAATAACTGGACCCAACTGAGCAATTAAGCACAGCACAGCATCTCTACAATTTAGAAAGGAGTTTTCCCTGGCATTATGATTTTAGACTAGCATTGGCCACAGATGTCTTCGGGTTGTGGAAGCGGAAGAGAATTTTTCACTTTCTAGGTGGAGACATAAGTTGTATTTTGCCCAAGAAAGGGAGCTATAAAAGCAGGGACTCAGCTGGTGTTGATCTTCCCAATTGCATAGCTCCAGCCACTCTGAACAAGTGTGGCAACAGAAGATTCACTGTCACCAAATAGCCTAGACATAGGGGAAAGAATAAGCACTAATTATCGCCAATAACCAATTCGTGTCATCCTCTTAGTCTCCTGTGTTTCCAGAGTCATCCATTGAACTCTTACTGGCCAAGTGTGATTTTACTGGAACACCTAAGAACACATCAGAGGAGAGAATATTCCTGACCCCATCACCACTCATGCTATTCATGTTGTGTTTGCTCGTACATTCTCTCCCTTTGATTACTTGATAAGTATTTGACACCCCACTCCGCTCTCCCTTTGGTGTGTGTACATACCTTATTTGCACACATTTTTTAAGGGTGAACCCATGTGTTAGGTAGGATGCTGTGCTGTGCTGTGCTTCGTTGCTCAGTCCTGTCCTACTCTTTGCAACCCCATGGACTATAGCCTGCCAGGCTCCTCTGTCCTTGGGATTCTCCAGGCAAGAATACTGGAGTGGGTAGCCTTTTCTGCCTCCAGGGGACCTTCTCAACCCAGGGATCAAACCCAGGTCTCCCTCATTGCAGGCATATTCTTTACCAGCTGAGCTACCAGCAAAGCCCGTTAGGTGTAACAGTGGCCTCCAAAGATATTCACATTCTAATCCCTAGAACTTGCGAAGTTGGCAAGGGGGAGTTAAAGGCTAGAGATGGAACTAAGTTTGCTAATCAGTTGATTTTGAGATGGGAAGATTATCCTGGATTATCTGGATGGGCCTAATGTATTCGTAATCAAAAAGAGAGGCAGAAAGGGGGAAACACAAGAGACAGCAGTATGAGAAAGATGCATCCCATCACCGGGAGGCAGATCACAAACCAAGGAATGTAGGTTGTCACCTTAAGCTGGAAATGACAAGGAAACAAATTCTACCCTTGAGGCCCCAGCAGGACTGAAGTCCTATCTTACCCCAGCGATACCTGTTTCAGGCACCTCACCTCCAGAATCTTAGAACAATGAATTTATGTTGTTTTAAGTCACCAGCTTTGTGGTAATTGGTTACAGCAGCAACAGGAAATGAATATAGTCTAAGGAAACAGAAAAAATCAAAGGGAATAAAAGATGCTAAAGACTGGACTTTCTGAAGGCTCAACTGGGAGAGAATCCACTTCTAAGATCACTCTCCTGGCTTCTGGAGGGATAAGATGAAATACTTCATAAACTTTTGAACTGTGGGCCGTACTTCTTTGCTAGCTGTTGAAGTATGTCTCCACAATTGGATAAAGGATAGCCATGTCTGGTTCCCCCTCTCTTGCCTCTGTGTGTTACAGTTATAAATACTCTAAGCATTTATACTGTGGTGTTGGAGAAGACTCTTGAGAGTCCCTTGGACTGCAAGGAGATCCAACCAGTCCATTCTAAAGGAGATCAATCCTGGGTGTTCTTTGGAAGGAATGATGCTAAAGCTGAAACTCCAGTACTTTGGCCACCTCATGCGAAGAGTTGACTCATTGGAAAACACTCTGATGCTGGGAAGGATTGGGAACAGGAGGAGAAGGGGACGACAGAGGATGAGATGGCTGGATGGCATCACTGACTCGATGGACACGAATCTGAGTGAACTCCGAGAGATGGTGATGGACAGGGAGGCCTGGCGCGCTGCAGTTCATGGGGTCACAAAGAGTTGGACACGACTAAGCAACTGAACTGAACTGAAGCGTTTATAAGGCCCCTCAACATTTGTTGAGACGGCAAACATTGGAGAACAGCAATGGGAAAGATGGTGAGTTCAGTTTGAGCAATGTCAGGTTTCAAGTTTTGATCTAGTGAAGAATATCTGTAACTAAAGTAGGTACTCTGAAACCCAGGCAAGAAGCTTGAACTGGAAGATATAACTGGGGTGAGACTTCTGCGGGAGTGCATCATGTCATAGAAGCTCAGTTAATAAAGCCTTCCAAGAAGGAAAACTCAACTCAAAGTGATAAACACTGATGAAAGATCAGTGAGAGTGGGGGTGAAAAATACTTCTGCAACTAATATCCTTTTTTCTTTCTTTGCTCACATTTTGCTATGAATTAGGCATTTAAAAATTATTTCATTTCATAACAAAGCATAAGAAATATTTATTCATGAAGTTAGGCAACATGCCCAGAGTCACACATAAGCCTGTTTACAGGGGCAGCAAGTTGCCTCTGGCATAAAATTCTTCTACATAGCTTGCAAAGTACACCTGAGGAGCACAAGCTGCCATTTTGCTCATCTAAATTAGGCTTCATAGAACACATAGATACCTACTATTGTCTCCTTCAACCCAATTACCAATTGATATGTCATTCCATGGGGATACAGGAAGAAAATAGTAGTATGAAAAATATAGACTTCCCTGGAAGCTCAGTGGTAAAGAATTCATTTTCAATGCAGGACACATGGGTTCAGTCCCCAGGGATCAAGGAGAATCCCCTGGATAAGGCAATGGTAACCCACTCCGGTATTCTTGCCTGAGAAATTCCATGGACAGAGAAATCTGGTGGGCTACAGTCCATGGGGTCGCAAAAGAGATGGACACGATTTAGTGACTAAACCACAACAAATGAAAAATATGAAAAAGTTGATATAGATACTTTTCATTGGGTATACCTGTGGCAGATTCATGTTGATGTATGGCGAAACCAATATGATATTGTAAAGTAATTAACCTCAAATTAAAATAAATAATTTATATTTTAAAAAATGATCCACGTCAAAAAAAAAACCTTAAAAAAGAGAACATAAAATGGAATTACGTCTGTTAACAATTTTTAAGATACTGTGTTATGTAAAGATGATATTGAATAATTCAGAATCTCTGGATCTGTTTGCTCTTTAATTTTTTTTTAATATTTGGCCACACCAGGAGGCATGTGGGATCTTAGTTCCTAGACCAGGGACCAAACTCGTGCCCCCTATGTTGGGGCAGAGAATCTTAACCACTGACTGCCAGGGAAGTTTCTTTAACTTTTAATTTTAAAAAAGTATACTCATTATCATCTGTGAAATAATGAAAAGATCTATAAAAATAAAGCTACTAATGTCTCCATCATGCCTCCATTCTCACTCTACAAAAGGCAGTTAATGCTAATATGTCACTATATATCCATTTTAATTGCTTTTTATATTAATAATATGATATACAGAAATGCACACAAGATACTTGCTTCATTTTTACAAAATCTGGGATCATAATAACTACATTACCCATAACTGGAACTTTTCTCACCTGACAAAGATACATTGGAAAGCCCTCCAGTCAAGTAGCTGTGGAACTAACAAATTCATTTTCTAATAACTACACAGTAGTCCCCAGTGTGGATGTACCATAATGCATTCAACTGCTTTCCCACTGAGGGACATCAGAGCTATTGATGCTTTATCTGATAATTCACATGACACAAAAATCCATATCTCATACAGATACTAAAACATTGTGTAATGCTATCAACTGTCTTTTAAAAAGGTGTATTACATTGCAAAACAAAATTGTTCTCTTTTTACCATTAAATCTCTTATACAATAATATCTTTCTGATTATTGATGAGAGTTATACAAAAAAACTCAGTAACTTCTTTGATTCTTTTTATTCTGAAACAAAGAAAATAGAGGCAGTAAATACAGAACTTTCACATATTCCCTCAATCATATCCATCTACACTGGACTCCCAAACTCTGCTTTCCATTATCACATAGTATAAGTCATCCATCTTCCCATCCAAAAGCCAACTCCCTAACTTGTATGCTATTGCCCCTCATCTACTCAAAGATATTTCTCTAGAATTCCTGCCTTTACTTAATCATAACTTCCCCTTCTCTAGTGGATTTTCTCATCAATTAACAAATATACTACAATTTCATCCACTCCAAAACAGACAAGCTAAAGACTTCACAAACCCTCTATAGGCCCTGGCTTATTTCTGTACTCTTCATTACGGCATAATCATCTAATAAGTGGCTGAGTCTTTTATACTCATTCCCTCTTTTTTTCATTTAAATTGGACACTCCCCACTCACCTACTGTCATAAAGTCACCAACAATGTTCATCTTACCAAATCCAAATGACCATTTATTTATCTTACTTTACCAGCAGGCTTCCCTCGTGGCTCAGCTGGAAAAGAATCCACCCACAGGAGACCTGAGTTCAATCCCTGGGTTGGGAAGAACCCCTGGAGAAGGGAAAGGCTACTCACTCCAGTATTCTGGCCTGGAGAATTCCATGGACTATACTCCATGGGGTTGGAAAGAGTCAGACATGATCGAGTGACTTGCACTTCACTCATACTATAATGAATATATTAACTTTGCAGAAATGACTTTTAAGTTTTGGATATAATGTTTTTACATCTGTACAGATACAATGATCTAGTCTTTAAAATGCTTGGATGAGCATAAAATAAGTCTTGCAAAATAGTACACTGTGTAATAAAACTTTTCAAACTCATATAATTCATCTGGAATCATATTTAACAGATATTAATATTTTCTATCTATAGTGACAGAAATATGCAGAAAATTTAATTAATGAACATAGCATATTTATTTACATATCACATTAATACTTGCATGGAAACATAAAATATTTTCATTTGGACTTTGCTGAGCAAAGGATGGATGATATTCTCTAATAATAACCTGTAGAAACCTATATGTACATCGGCAGATGAATGGATAAGAAAGCTATGGTGCATATATACAATGGAATATTACTCAGCTATTAAAAATAATGCACTTGAATCAGTTCTAATAAGATGGATGAAACTGGAGTCTATTGTACAGAGTGAAGGAAGTCAGAAAGAAAAACACAAATACAGTATATTAACACATATATATGGAATTTAGAAAGACGGTAACAGTGTCCTTACATGCGAGACAGCAGAAGAGACACAGATGTAAAGAACAGACTTTTGGACTCTGTAGGAGAAGGTGAGGGTGGGATGATTTGAGGGAATAACAATGAAACATGTATATTACCATATGTGAAATAGATTGCCAGTCCAGGTTTGATGCATGAGACAGGGTGCTCAGGGGCACTGCACTGGGATGACCCTGAGAGATGGGATGGGGAGGGAGGTGGGAGGGGAGTTCAGGATGGGGGACACATGTCAATGTATGGCAAAAACCACTACAATATTGTAATTAGTAAAGTAATTGTAAAATAATTGTAATTATTAAAGTAATTAGCCTCCAGTTAAAATAAATAAATTAACTTTTAAAAAAGAAAAGAAAATGCAATTGGTAAAAACAAAAAAGAATAACCTGCTGAGGTTGTCACTTTCTATACACAGGGGGCCACTCATTAATCTTGAGTAACCCTCTGAGATGCAGAATGTAAGTAATGTGCACACAGGAGGAAAATAATAATTCACCAGAAAATAGACACAGAGAAAAAACAGATGACATTTAAACAAATGCAATGAGTATTATAGGTGATATCTAGTGTCACTGCTGGAGTTCACTTTGGAGGAATTATACGATTCCCAGGACTAATCCTGAAACATGACTACATGTGTTTCCTAGCACTCCACGGAGGAAAATATATGAAGACAAATTTGGGGCTGCTGCTTAACTAACCACTGGTAGTGGGAATCCTCTGAGTATTGCTTGGTTTTCATAGGCTAATCAGTATTAAGCTCAGAACTTGAGACAGGATTACTGTGCCCAAGGGATGTATACCTGAACGAAACAGGTGGCTAATTAAGAGGAAACAAGGGCAAACCTCTTAGGGGAGGCAAGCAATACTGTGGGTCAGAATACCTGGTCTCAGTCTACTCTTCCAGCTCTCATCTCCTGCCAGTCCAGGTACACGCAAGCATGCACACGTGCACACACACACACACCCCTGTGG
Source organism: Cephalophus harveyi (assembly GCA_006410635.1). Taxonomy (NCBI): domain Eukaryota; kingdom Metazoa; phylum Chordata; class Mammalia; order Artiodactyla; family Bovidae; genus Cephalophus; species Cephalophus harveyi. The sequence continues at coordinate 4,759 of SJYT01027201.1, read as the reverse complement.
CATTCCAGCAGATCTAAAGACTCAACGTTTTCCTCACTGCTAAAAATCAGAGTATACCTCCCAGTAGCCACATAGTGCCCTGGACTCAGAAGAGCCCCATCCTTGGTTGACTTTTTTTTATTGTGGTAAAACAGCCATAACATAAAATTTACCATTTTAATCATTTTTAAGTGCACAATCCAGGGGCATTAAGTCCATTTACATTGTTGTGCAAATGTCACCACCATCCTCTGCCAGAACTTTTTCATCACCCCAAACTAAAAGTCCTTAAAAAAATAGTATCTCCTTCTCCCCTCCCTCCACCCCTATAGCCCCTCGGCTATTTTCTGTCTCTTTGAATTCGACTGCTTTGGCTACCGCAGATAAATGGAATCATAACGATATTTGTTCTTTGCCCATACTGAGTGTAATATTTCACTGTCACTGCCTTGAAATTCTTAGAAATTTTAGAAAAAGAGCCCCTCCATTTTCACTTTGCACTGGTCCTCTGACAAATTATGTAGCTGATCCTACTGTGAATGGCACCTCTACCTTCTCCACACCAAAAACACATCTCTATGTCCTTCAGTGAGATGAGTAACAGATGAAATGGCCCACTACCCTCCTCAGAGTATTTGTGTTTTGCTCACTGATGGCTCTGTCTGCATTGTATTGTGATACTTTCTGTTTAAGTCTGTCTTCCCTGCTAGAGGAAATGTCTATGTCTTACTTACCCTTGTATCTTTGTGCTTGGTGTAGCTCCTGAATTGTGTTTCCCTCCCCCAAAATGCATATGCAGAAGCTCCCATCCTAACTGTGATATTATTTAGAGATGGGGCCCTTGGGAGGTAATCAGGTTTAGATGAAGTCAGGGGAGGGGGTTATAACACTCATGATAAGATTACTCTCCTTAGGAGAAGAGAAACCAAAGAACTTATCTTTGTTCTTTCTGCTGTGTGAAGACACATTGAGAAGCTGGCCATCTGGAAGTCAGGAAGAGAGTCCTCATCAGAAACTGACCATGTCAGGACCCTGACCTAAGAATTACAGTCTCCAGAAGGTAAGAGGAAATACATTTCTGTTGTTTCCGTCACCTACTTCAAGATATTTTGTTACGATGGCCTGAGCAGATTAAGACAATCTGAAAAAGAATGAGTGCTCTAATATGTTCACCAAATATAAGAATCGCTGCTTGCTCCCTTAGGGAATCACACCTGGCATTTTTGCAGTACTTTACATTCAATGATAACTTATGGGGAAACAACAGAACACTGGGAAATGTGACAGCTTTGCTGATCCAGAAACTCTAGTCAGGGACTTGATCTAGCTACTGAAGACTGTGATCTAGCGCTTACAGTCTCAGGAAAACGTGACCCAAGACTCCACGTGTTAGTCATCTACTAGGCTTGTCCTAGTGCTTCTGATTTGGGAAGTCTCTAGCTCCTTTTCTTTGGAATGAGAAATCAGGATCAGGCTACGTTACTTGTTTGTATCTCTCATGCCCACCCTGTATGCTCATCTGGGGACCCATGACTAGACCTAACAAGAATGACTAAACCTGCTTCAAAACTTATAGTATCACAAGCACCCACATCAATAAAGTGCACAATAATATTTAAACGTTGAAGGAAATGTCCTCAAATCGGAGCTCTTTATCATAACTTAACTCCTTGCCATATCTCAATCAGAAAACTGAATAAAAGTTCTCTAAGTAGGGAATTAGAGTGGCACTGTGAAAAAAGTCTTTGACAGAGATTGGGGTCCTTTGTTTCTTGCCCGCCAGCCATGTTCTCATTCATTGTGTAACTCTGGAAACAAGGCTCTCTGAGCCTCAGTTTCCTCATCCGTCAACACAAGATGGTTTGGTAAGGTGAATCACTCTGAACTCTGAACACTGCAGAAGTCACCAGTTTCCCTCCCATCTAAATGCTAAGTACACATAGAAAGTTAAAAAAGAATTGTCTTTATTGCTAGAAATCAACCATAATACTATAAACTAAATATTTTGAGAGACAACTATGTGTGACAAAAGAAATCAGAACAAAAGCATCAGAACATTGTACTGATGCTTTAATAATCATTTAAATAATATTAATTTAACAGTGGCTTCTCCAGTGAAAACTGGGAAGTAAGGCTCCATGACCTTTGGATGAACTGCTGCTTAGACACGTTCTTTTTTTAAAGGACATGATAGAGATTAGAGACTTTTGTTAATTACTCTTTCTGCCATTTTTTTAAGTCATCTAATAGGCTTGTTCTAGTGTTTCTTTTAGTTCCTTTTCCATGGAATGAAGCTACCTTACATGTTTATATCTTTCATGTCAACATTATATTCTTATTTGGGGACCTGTGACAAGTAAACGAGCCTGGTTGGTGAGGAGCTTTACATAAAATGAAATGCTATAGTGCTGGGAATTCTTCTTTAATTTTAACTTTAAACTCGATCTTTTGGTTGCTTGACTGACCACCTTATTATTACCTGTACTGAAAAAGGTCCCATCAATACTGAATGTCTTAGGTCCACAGACCAAAGACAAATGCTGCCATTGTGCAGCGTGGTATAATCTGTCAAGGAAATGCACAGGCATTGACAACTATTTCTTTCCAAAGTAAGGGAGTTTCACAAGAATGAAAGTGCATGTCCATCACTTCCCCTTCTTACTGTACATTATATCATATCTATTATACCTTGCTGACAATGATTTTTTTTCTCATTTTCCTTCTATTTTGTTAGAATACAATTTAGAGAATATTATCCATACCTTTTATATAGCCTTTCCATACTAACATTTTATTTTCATTAAACGTAATACAATAGGTTTCAGATTCTTTATCTTTAAAAAATGAACAAAAGCAATTAATGAAAGACTCAGGCTTTATGACAGTCATGGATGGCCATAATCTTTGCTTTTGATTGGAGATTCAGAATAAGTTTCAAACGATTTTTTGATAGGCACATTGAACAACACNATAGCCTTTCCATACTAACATTTTATCTTCATTAAACGTAATACAATAGGTTTCAGATTCTTTATCTTTAAAAAATGAACAAAAGTAATTAATGAAAGACTCAGGCTTTATGACAGTCATGGATGGCCATAATCTTTGTTTTTGATTGGAGATTCAGAATAAAGTTTCAAACGATTTTTTGATAGGCACATTGAACAACACTTTTTTTTTCTATTTTTCTATTTATTTATATTTTACTTTATTTTACAATACTGTATTGGTTTTGCCATACATCAACATGAATCAACACTTTTTATAAAAGTATTTCAATTTTCTCTTCATTAGCATACCCTTATACCTTAGTTTTGTATACCAGGAATTGGTGAATTTTTTCTTTAAAAGTCTAGATAATATGTACTTTATATTTGGGGGGGGTATTACAGTCTGTTATAATTAATATATTATCAAATAGCACAAAAGCAGCCATAAGCAATATGATATTGAATGAACACAGATGTAAGCCAATAAAATTTCGTTTACTAAAACACACAGTAGGCTGGATTTGGCTCACAGGCCATAGTCGGCCCACTCCTGCTCTATACCCTTCTATATATAGTGTTGTGCAAATCCTAAACATAGGAATGCAAGATATGTTCATTTAGAACAAGCTTTTCCATCAGCTATGTCACTTTGGGCATGCCTCTTAGCCTTTCTGAGCTTCTTCATTTGTAATGTGAAGTTGTCTGGTCCAGGTGAATGTTATCAAACCCTAACATTTCAATAGTCACTTGAGCATCCCCTTCACAACTTGTGGACAAATGCTAAGAAGCTAAATGCTACAATTTGTGAAATTTTTTTTAAGTCCTTTTTGCAAATTATTTTATTTTTTATTGTTTTTCTTTGAAAGGTAAACTTTCAGAATCACTCAAAATTTTTCTAAGTAATTATAAATGTTCATCCATAGCTGAACTTTTAATACTGAAAAGGAAGGGTTTGAGAATGTGGCATCTGATACCACTTGAGTAACCAAGGTTAAGACTGCTGTTTTGTCCTACCAGGCAGAGGCCATCTTTTTCCCCTCTCTAATTCCTGTCTGTACCCCTGAAGAAGAGAGTGAGCTTTCAGGGGAAGGATGGGCTGTTATTCTCTAAACCCTCTAAACAATATTAGCGGCCATAATACATGACAACTGAGGTCATATCCAAAAGTTTTGTCATTTAGGTAATAATATAGTACTCCTATTAACTAGCTGAAATGCTGATAAGATTTGCTTTTCACAGTACATTTACTTTGGGTATTAGTGAATTTATGCAAAGTTTCTTCCAGGAAACATATAATTTATAATTCTATCAGAATGTAAAACAATCCAATTATTAGTGGGCCATATTTAACAAAAGATCGAAGATTTCCAAATGCTCTACAGTTGCTAAAGTAGTAAAGTTAAATAAGTGAGAGCCCATGGTTGTTAGAATACTATTATTGACAGATGAATGCCTGTTGCTACTTTCAATACTAACATGGGTCATAAAAATCCACTTCCTAGCAAATTACTGCTGCATTACCTGAGGGGAATTAGAGAGCAGTTGTGAGAATGAAAATAAGTATGAAAAACAATCAAATATCTGCTTTTTTATCTTCACATTTTCTTTTATTAATTTCAAATCTAAAAATAAGTTACAGATAAAGAGTACACAACAGTCATTAATATACACTAAGCTTGAGGGAAATTTTGTTTTGAAGAATTTATCTTGGCTTTTCATAAAATGTTGCATTTTAATGAAAAATAAAAAATTAAACCTACCTTCCTCAGTGATCGGTGAAAAGAAATAGA
>SJYT01027198.1:727233-756345 GCA_006410635.1 Cephalophus harveyi | reverse complement strand
AACTGTTGCTTCCTGGCCTGCATACAGATTTCTCAAGAGGCAGGTCAGGTGGTCTGGTATTCCCATCTCTTTCAGAATTTTCCACAGTTTATTGTGATCCACACAGTCAAAGGCTTTGGCATAGTCAATAAAGCAGAAGTAGATGTTTTTCTGGAATTCTCTTGCTTTTTCTATGATCCAGCGGATGTTGGCAGTTTGATCTCTGGTTCCTCTGCCTTTTCTAAAAGCAGCTTGAACATCAGGGAGTTCACGGTTCACGTATTGCTGAAGCCTGGCTTGGAGAATTTTGAGCATTACTTTACTAGCATGTGAGATGAGTGCAATTGTGCGGTAGTTTGAGCATTCTTTGGCATTGCCTTTCTTTGGAATTGGAATGAAAACTGACCTTTTCCAGTCCTGTGGCCACTGCTGATTTTTCCAAATTTGCTGGCATATTGAATGCAGCACTTTCACAGCATCATCTTTCAGGATTTGAAACTGTTAAATCTATAAGCTTTAACGTTAATTCAACATTTTGTGAAAAATATTATGCCTAATCTAGATGTACATGGGCTTCCCAGGAGGCATTAGTGGTAAAGAACCCGCCTGCCTGTACAGGAGAGATAAGAGCTGCAGGTTCGACCCCTGGGTTGAGAAGATCACCCAGAGAAGGAAACGGCAACACAATCCAGCATTCTTGCCTGAACAATCCCATGGACAGAAGAGCCTGGCAGGCGATGGTCCATAGGCTCACACAGAGCTGGACATGAGAGAAGCAACTTAGCCCCAGCGTTAGCACTAATCTGGATGTACAGTAAAGGTGTTCTTCCTTTTTGGCCCTACTTTCTTCACGATACTCATATCCAATGTGAAGAGCACTTCGGCAATTCTAAGATTTAAAAGATAAGACCTATTTTATTTAAATTCACAGGTTGTTTATTTGTGGAAAAATAGAAAATAATCAGTGGGTCATGCAATCCTAAATATAATGTCATCCCTATAATAGAAAGTGCTAAAAATTATAATTGATGTCACTTTTAAAGAATTTTAAGAGTAGTTTACCTTATTGTCAGTTGGCACAACCTCTTTTAAAAGTAATTTGATCTATGATCTATGAATTAAGAGTCACAAAACTGTATCTTATGGGCTAGCCGTTTTTCAGTCTTCTAGAAATGTATACTTTCATAAAAGCACATGATACTTGCTCCAATATAATTATTATGACATTATTTACGTTAGAAAAACTTGAAAACAAGGAAATTCCAAACAGTGGAGTGGTTTAGGTCAGTCCCCAACTTTTTGGCACCAGGAACCAGTTTTGCAGAAGAAAATTTTTCCGTGGACCAGGGGGAGGGATGGTTTTGGGATTATTTAAGTGCATTACATTTATTGCACATTTTATTTCTATTGTTACATCAGCTCCACCTCAGATCATCAGGTACAAGATCCCAAAGCTTGGGGACCCCTGGTTAAGTGACCCATGTTCTTCAATTTGAAGAATGATAAGGTCACTAAACATAATCACAGGAATTCTTACACCACCTGTATCTATGACAAAACGTTTACTATTCGATACAGAAAAAAAAAATGGTATTTATTCACACTCACACTACGAAATTTTTCATACAGAGAATGCAATAAGACAATGGAGGACAGTTATTGTTCAAAGTATGAATTATAGGTAGTTTTTCTTTCTTTCTTCCTTCTTTCCTTCCTTATTTTCTTTAGTACTATTAAATGTTATTTGTAAAATACATACTAATTAGAAGAAAGAAGAATATATTGTATTATCTCTCCTCAAAATATCTATATTAGTAAAAACCATTAAATCTACAATGGTTACTTGATTTACTTTATAGTATCAAAATAAAATAAGAATGCAGGTAGGCAATTGTATATTATTCTGACCAAACATTCTAAATTAACTGTTTCAAAGTTTACATAAAACCCAATTAAGCGGAATAATACAGTTAATCTAATTAACAAAGTAGTTTCAGAGAAGATAATCATATTGAAGATCAATATATATTTTCCAGACCAATCAGAATGTTTTCCATCTAAGGACCATTGAAAAATATTGTGACGGTTTAGATTCCAAACAGCTGGAATGTGTTTTTGTTAAAATATCCCAATTCTCTATGGCTATTCTCTGTATTTTGTAATCTCATTAGAAATCTTTAATTTAGCAGCAGGATATTACTGGAGGTCTGTTTGTTAGGGAAGCCAAAGACTTGCATCTTAAATCCAGCCTGGCACACGCTCTCTCATTGACCCTGGGCAATATGAAAACTCTCTCTGTAATTGGGTTCTTCAGCCGTAAAATTAGAGATAGTTTATAATTTCCCTGAAGATTTTAGGATACCAGTGTTCATTAATAGGGCTCCAAAAATAAAGGCTTCATTTGGACGTGTTTTTTTCCCATGGATGAAACAGATGTTCACAGAAAGAACTCCGGGACAAACAGCATTTTTTCTTACAGTCCTACGTACGAAAAGTTCCTTAAGGACATCAGCTGATTGAAGCACACCATTTTTTGAGAGGATTCATTAATTAATCAGAATTTTAGTGGGTATGGATTTTCTGGTTAAGCCATTTCCTCTCTTTGTCCCTTGGGATGAATTTGGAACCCTGAAGCCTCCAATATATTTTGATAGTAAATAGAGACCCAGAATATGAAGCATTGATAGGCTGGTGGCAGACCTCGTGATGTTTGGGGAAATGGAATTTAATATGAAATGTTATTGGAAAGAAATGGAAATGGCAAGATAATCCAGTTCTTTCAAATTTTGCATTCTCCCAGCTCTTTTCCAGGCCAAGAGGAAAGTCAGCAAGGATGCCTGGTACTTTTGAGGTAAATCTTCTGAGCAGATGAGATTAAGAAAAGTGAATTAAGATGTTTTGGAAAACTAAGATCATCTCAGTGACCTTCAAAGTAAGAAAGATATTTTTAAATAAGTAAATTAATGTCCCCAAAATAAAATCATATCTTTCTGTCCTTGTCCTTAGTAATTTTCTTTACTTTTCTCAGCCTGAACTAATATATCTCTTTGAACCCTCTTAAATACATTTCATTTTCAAATTGCCTGAAATTGTGTTGAAGAAACTTCCCACAATGTGCTTTCTTCCAACTTGGCTTCCATGTAAAGCAAACAGCCCCTTTTACCTTAAATGACTGTAGTAGTAAATCGTGATTGGCTTTGAAGACCAGTTGGGTTGTATGAGAAGGCAGCAATTATCCTCCAACTGAAAAGGGGTCTTACTGTTTTCTTTTCTTAACCCTCCATGGAGAACATATTTAAGAACCATTGATAGAAATCACAGATCATTTGCAATCTTTCTTGCTTTGCCAAGTATATTCCCATTATCATATTAACCAGGCATTCTGAAATCAGAGAACTCATTAAGCTTTTAGGATTTAATTCTCTCCATTTATGTTTTCATTTCCTATTTATCATCCAGCTCTAATTTTTAAATTCACCTAAAAACCAGATTGGACAGCAAACTGAAAACTGGAGTTCCTGTTCACTGGAAAAGTTTTCACAAGAAAATATGACCTGCTTTTAATTATTCCAGAATTGCTATTACTTAACTTTTATTGGGGAAAAAAATTTTCCATAAGGTTAAATACTATCATCACCCAAAATCTCTTTTGCTTAGTTAGAAGCTTTGAGGTTAAATTGGTCTATTAGAGTTTTTCAGCTTTCCTTATGGTTGATTTGGGTAACTCAGCAAGAATTTCCCCCTAAATTACATTATATATAAAGTTTCTAAAATTTACCAGGTAGTTACATTCCAAGTTTCTTTGTACATATACAACAAACTCAACTAATAACTTCTGCAAAAGAAAATAAGCAGTAATAAAATGTTAAAGTTAAGAATCACATCCAACTGTTTAAAAGATACAATTTTATAGAAAACAATTTATATTAAGCTTACAAAAGGCAATTTCAAAACTGCTATGAAATAGTTCCATTTTTGTAAATGCACATACATAGAAAATACTTGAACAATAAATAAGACTTGAGTGATTTTAATTTTGTTTTGTATTCTAAAATGTCTGCATGATGAATGTATCAGCTTTGTAAAAATATTTTTTAATTTTCTCTTAAAAACAAAGTCAAGTCATTACAATGTATGTGAGTTTTTTCAGCTATTTTGTGTTTCATTATATATAGCAGGTATCCCCAACCCCCAGGCCACAGACTGCTGCTGTATATTTATAGCCACTCCCCATCACTCACATTACCACCTGAGATCTGCCTCCTGTCCAATCAGCAAAGGCATTAGATTCTCATAGGAGTCTGAACTCTACTATGAACTGTGCATATGAGGATCTAAGGTTGCATGCTCCTTATGAGAATCTAATGCCTGAGATCTGATTCTGCATTATGGTGAGTTGTATAATTATTTCATTATATACCACAATGTAATAATAATAAAGTATACAATAAGTATAATGTGTTTGAATCATCTCAAAAGCATCCCCCTACCACTGGTCCATGGAAAAATTGTCTTAAATGAAACTGATCCCAGGTACAAAAAGGTTGGCGACCAATGATGTATAGTTCAGTTCAGTCACTCAATCACATCCAATGCTTTGCAACCCCATGACTGTAGCATGCCAGGCTTCCCTGACCATCACCAATTCCTGGAGCTTGCTCAAACTCCTGTTCATCAAGTCAGTGATGACATCCAACTATCTCATTCTCTGGCATCCCCTTCTCCTGCCTTCAATCTTTTCCAACATCAGAATCTTTTTCACATCAGGTGGCCAAAGTATTGGAGCTTCAGCTTCAGCATCAGTCCTTCCAGTGAATATTCAGGACTGATTTCCTTCAGGATGGACTGGTTGGATCTTCTTGTAGTCCAAAGGACTCTCAAGAGTCTTCCCCAACACTACAGTTGAAAGGCATCAATTCATCGGTGCTCAGCTTTATGGTGAAACTCTCACATCCATACATGACTACTAGAAAAACCATAGCTTTGACTAGACGGACTTCTGTCAGTAAAGTAATGTCTCTGTTTTTCAATACATTGTCTAGGTTTGTCATAGTTTTTTTCCAAGGAGCAAGTGTCTTTTAATTTCATGGCTACAGTCACCATCTGCAGTGATTTTGGAGCCCCAGAAAATAAAATCTGCCATTGTTTCCATTTTTCCCCATCTATTTGCCATGAAGTGATAGGACAGGATGCCATAATCTTAGTTTCCAGAATGTTGAGTTTTGAACCAACTTTTTCACTCTCCTCTTTCACTTTCATCAAGAGGCTCTTTAGTTCCTCTTTGCTTTCTGCCATACAGGTGGTGTCAACTGCATACCTGAGGTTATTGATATTTCTCCTGGAAATTTTGATTCCAGCTTGTGCTTCATCCAGCTCAGTATTTTGCATATAAGTTAAACAAGCAGGGTGACAATATAAAGGCTTGATGTACTCCTTCCCCAATTTGGAACCAGCCCGTTGTTTCATGTCCAGTTCTAACTGTTGCTTCCTGACCTGCATACAGGTTTCTCAGGAAGCAGTTTGTTGTGATCCACACAGTCAAAGACTTTAGCATAGTCAGTGAAACAGAAGTAGATATTTTTCTGGGATACTCTTGCTTTTTCGATGATCCAATGCATATTGGAAATTTGACCTCTGGTTCCTCTGCCTTTTCTAAAACCAGCTTGAACATCTGGAAGTTCACAGTTCATATATTTCTGAAGCCTAGCTTGGAGAATTTTGAACATTACTTTACTAGCGTGTGAGACGAGTGCAATTGTGTGGTAGTTTGAGCATTCTTTGGCATTGCCTTTCTTTGGGATTGGAATGAAAACTGACCTTTTCCAGTCCTGTGGCCACTGCTGAGTTTTCCAAATTTGCTGGCATATTGAGTGCAGCACTTTCACAGCATCATCTTTTAGGATTTGAGATAGCTCAGCTGAAATTCCATCATCTCCACTAGCTTTGCTCATAGTGATACTTCCTAAGGCCCACTTGATCTCACACTCTAGGATGTCTGGCTCTAGAGGAGTGATCACAACATCATGGTTATCTGAGTCATTAAGATCTTTTTGTATATATAGTCTTGAATAAATTAAGCAAACAATCAAGGAGCAAAAAAGTAGTACCCACAGAATAGTTATTAACTTCAGTAAATTTGATTTTGATATAGTACTTTTAATTTATAGTATGAGTTTCCATTTTGTTAGTTAAAAAATGCTCTTCATGCACACTGACTTGTGGCATCTCAATGTTAGGACACTGACTTTCACTCATTGAGGAAAATTATCATAAACACAATCAGATGAAACTTTGCATAATATCTACAATGATCATGTTGTCCACTCTATTCTAAGGTGTTGCCTTTGTGAGGTTTCACAACAGAAACTTGAGTTGAGTCTTACCACCAGCAATAGCTGTGTGCCTGTGGAATACCCATGGTCATTGAGCATAGTTTCATGTTTACCTCGGCTATTAATAAATCTAAAGCCAGAATTAGGTGGCAATTCTTCAAGAATGTATGGTGGCTAGCTTTTGTTTGTGCTATCCCTAGGTTTATTGTTTTCTCTTATTATCTTAGTCATCCCAGGCTGTTATAACAAATTACCAGAGACTAGGTGTCTTATAAAAAAGAGAAATCTATTGCCCATATTTCTGGAGGCTTAAAGGTCCCAGATTCAGTGTCAGCATAGTTGGGTTAGGGCGAAAGCCCTCTTTCAGGATGCAGATAGCCGATTTTCCCTTGTATTCTCACAAAGTAGAAAGAGAATAAGCTAGTTTAGTGCTAGGCTAGTGTTTTCATAAGGGTACTAATCCCACTCATGAAAACTTCATCCTTATGACCTAATTACATCGTAAAAGTACAACTTCCAAATACCATCACAGTGGGGATTGGATTCCAGTGTATGAATTTTGGAGGGAATGGACATTTAGTCCATAAAACTTGCCTTCTGTCCCAATTTCCTCATCTATTTATTTGTACTTAATATTAGCTTTAAGACTGCCTTAATTTCTTCCAGAACAAAGGCCAGGTATAAATAAATAAATGGAATATATTTACATACATTCATGGATATGTATAGAGGGGGAAAAGGTGGAAGTAATGACAAATTTCCTCTTCTTGAGCTCTAAAATCACTGTGGATGGTGACTGCAGCCATGAAATCAGAAGATGTTTGCTTCTTGGCAGGAAACAAACTTAGACAGAGTGTTGAAAAGCAGAGATATTACTCTTCTAACAAAGTAGTCAAGGTTATGGTCTTCCCAGTGGTCACGTATGATTATGAGATCTGGACTGTAAAGAAGGCAGAGGGCCGAAGAATCGATGCCTTTGAAGTTCGGTGCTGGAGAAGACTCCTGAGAGTCCCTTGGACAGCAAGGAGATCAAACCAGTCAATACTAAGGGAAATCAACCCTGAACATTTGTTGGAAGGACTGATGCTTAAGCTGAAACTCCAGTATTTTGGTCATCTGATGTGAACAGCTGACTCATTGGGAAAGTCCCCGATGCTGGGAAATATTGAGGGCAGAAGGAGAAGAGGATGTCAGAGGATGAGATGGCTGGATTGCATCACTAACGCAATGGACACGAACTTGGGCAAACTTCAGGAGTAGGTGAAGGACAGAGAGGTCTGGCATGCTGCAGTCTCCGGGACTGTAAAGACCTGGACATGACTGCTGCTGCTAAGTCACTTCAGTCGTGTCCGACTCTGTGCGACGCCATAGACAGTAGCCCACCAGGCTCCCCTGGTCCCTGGGATTCTCCAGGCAAGAACACTGGAGTGGGTTGCCATTTCCGTCTCCAATGCATGAAGTGAAAAGTGAAAGTGAAGTTGCTCAGTCGTGTCCGACTCTTACAATCCCATGGACTATAGCCCACCAGGATCCTCCATCCATGGGATTTTCCAGGCAAGAGTACTGGAGTGGGGTACCATTGCCTTCTCCCTGGACACGACTGAACAACAACAAATATATTCATACATACATCCTTAATGGACAAACAAAATGTCATATATATGTATTCAGCATACATATAGGTTTAAATATAGATATATAATGTCATAATTAGACTTAAGACAAATAAAGAGCCTCTAACCAGATGTCCATGGGTAGCATCTGTTCACGTGCCCCTTTTTCTCAACTAGCTTCTTACATTTTCTGCAGGGAATCGGGCACAGAAATCACATCCTCTCAGAGGACTATGCCTGTGATTCTCTTTCCAATCTCAGAACTCCTAGAAACCTACACAATATAATCATGTGTAGGTCTGTACAGTGAATGTACAAAGAATGTACAGGTGACACTTAGAGATAAAGACATATCAAATCCCCTGGCTAGCTTGATAGTAAAAAAGATTTCATAGCATTCATGTTGCTAGATTTAATTCATTTTCACATTTCAGGCTCCTTGTGGTCCCTGGCCTCATTCATACCTGAATTGCTCAATGAAAGCTGAAGTCACACATGTGAGCCAACTTCAGGAAAGAAGACCTTTCTGGCTTCTAAAACAATAGCTTTTGTTCTTTTTTATTTTGAAAACCGTTTTGGTCAAAACCCTAAATGCAGCTGATTCAATTCAGGATGTTTTGGTAGTAAAACTCACAGACTGCTGGGTCAGATATTAAAAATGTGATATTTAGAGAGCATTTTCTTGAGATTGCTTTTCTTAAAAACTCATTTTGCAATAGGTCAGGGTGTGGGTTTCATGTGTGGAAAGCCCCATGCCAACCTACATAGAGTTGTCACTATGGGCAGCATAGGGGTTTTAAATGGCTTCATTGACCTCTCATTTGGGAATATATTTGATAATTTAGAAAACAGACACACTCATGACCTTGCCTGATTTTCACAGCAACCCAGTGAGATAAACACAACATGAATTATGATGTTTATTTTATAGATGAGAAAATTGTGGCCCAGTGAGTTTAAAGCTGTCCAAGATCAGGAAAAATCTGCCTGCCCTCTATTTGTTCTATTGCAAACTCCAAACCAAACTTGCCACTTACCCATTGCACTGGTGGAATCTCCATGCTTTCAGTCTTCCAAGGTAAATAGCCTAGATTAATCTTTAACTTTTCCTTCTCTGGAACTTTCTACACTTTGTGAAGAATCCAAGCTCGCTGTTGTCTTTGGTCTGAAATGTCCCTGCCAGCTGTTCCTTCCTTCTGTCATTTCATCACCCTCTGACAGCTATTGCCATGTTACGTGGACCTGAATTCTAGTAACCATTTTCCAACTGGTCAGCCTAGTACCAGCTTCTCTCTGATTCCAATACAAATCTGTCACCAGAGTGCCTCTCTAACATATATAAGTAGTCATGGTCCTTCCTGCTTTAGAATCTACAGTAGATTTATACCGCAAGTGAAAAGTTCACTTGGCTCAAGCTGTGAAGCACAGCCCTCAACTCTATATCTAACTTCATTTATAATCTTATTTTCTACTATAGCATGCACTTCCAACTTGTAACTTGTATTACAGCTGTCAACTGGAAACACAGCACAATCTAAAACTTGCAAATTAAATTTTATTCGGTAGACATACTGAAGACTTAAACCCAGGAGACGGCCTCTCAGTTCTGAAGGACTGTTCCAATGAGGTAACAGAAGGGTCAGGATATGCAGTTTTTTGCAACAACAACAAACCAAAGAAAAATCCAAGTAGTTGGCGCTTCAAGCAATTACTGTTAATGAAAGAAAACCAAGCATCTTGAGTTTGCGCTTGGCACTTTTCTCTTTATGGAAAGATGTAAGAGTCTGGACTTAACTGAAATCATTTCTTTGATATGCACCTTAGCTATCTAGGGCCAGTACCCTGGTTTTCTCTTTCCTGAATTCCCAGCAGGTACACATCTGGGGTTGGCTGCAGTGACAGATGTTGATGGCCACAACATCCTTTGTTCAATGATATGGTAGACAGCTTTCTTTATCCACACAGTCACCATAGTTTCCTCGCTATTTTGCAAAAGCACTTTTCATCTTCAGCTGCTGGGTCTTTACTCAAGCTACTCCATGAGTTAGTTCAAACATGCCTCCTATATGAACAGCTCTTTAATTTCTGTGGCTGGACTTCATCTCCTTCCTCTACATACTCTAGTGACCTTTGGTTCACCTTCTCTTCTAACACATTGGAATACAATCTTTTAACACTTAATTCTGGTGTGTCTTCCACACCAGACTACAAATTCTGCGAGGGAAAGGGCCAAGTCTTTTCTCTGTGTCATTTCAAACATCTATTTCATCTGTTACATTATCAAGCATTCAATCAATGTTTGCCAAGTTAAAGTACTTAAGGGCCTCAGCATTTTGGGTTAAGATGTTGTCTCCATTTTTATCAAAATGAGGCTGTCATCTAAAAGTAGCAGCACAGTAACCAAGTGCGTCCATTTTCCTCTAACTATGGTTAGGTTATCAGAACAACAAAAGGTAGAGAAACGTTGTTTTTTTATTGAGGTATAATTGATTTAATTATAATTATTTAATTATTGATTTATATTATATTACATATACAACAAAGTAATTTGATATTTTTATAGACTATGCTCCATATAAAGTTATTGTAAAACATTAGCTATATTCCTTGTGCTGTATATTATATCCTTGTAACATATTTATTTTATACCTAGTAGTTTGCACCTCTTAATCCCCCTTACCTGTCCACTCCTCTCCTTACCTGTAACCACTCATTTGTTCTCAATGTTCTGAGAGACTGGGAAAGGAAACAGGTAAGTAAGGAACAGGAAGCTGTGGTACCCACAGTATTTTTGCATAGGTCAGAATGATGGAAGGTGGCCATTAAAAGGATACACAAGCTTACAGAGAAAACCTAATGGGCAGTGAAAGGGGAAAAGGGAAGAAAAGAAGGAAGCTAGATTTTTTTGTACATGCCAATCCTGCACCCACAGACTTCAGCATTGGTTTTTCTTTAAGCCTCCTCACAATAGCCACAAAACATGCTTTTATGCCAACTATTAACATTTAAAAATAGACATACTAAGACTCAAAGAGATTTAGTGAACTTGAACCCATGCACATCTGATTCTAAAGCCTATTGTGTTCTCTGCCTTGTTAACTTGGATAAGATGGATGTATGGGGTACACAGGGGATTAATAGAGGTGTTAAAAAGGTACATATGTGGGATAAATGATCAGACATTAGTGGGAATTTTTTGTTTTATTCATGATTTTGCCTCTGGTTTATTTTTGCTTTGAAGAACAAAGAGAAATATATTCTGACAGGAAAAATAGACTTCAAGTCAGATTACAAGTTCTTGCCTTATTTAACCACTGTCTTTCTGATGTCCAGTTATACAGTCTGCAACTTGTCCTGGATCTGGGGAAAAGGAGGGGGAGATGGACATAGGTAGAGAGCTGGCTTTCAATATAATCACTTTTTTTAATGGAATGAAGTATGGTGTGAAGGTTAGTCTTGCATCTTCTAGACCATAAATTTGAATGGGCCATGCTATCCTAGCAAAAACCAGTAGCAATGTGCTAAGTGTTTATTGCCAAAAGCAATAGCATTATGACAGCAGATATAATTATTAACAGTGCTACTGAGCAGGACTTGGAAGAGACAGTTCAGACAAAAAGGGGGTGGGATTCTCTGGCTAAAACCAATCTGATCCTCAAATCCTTGCCTCTGATATACCTTTAAGCTCAATACACCTTTTCCCATAAACAGCAAGTGGTTTGTTTGGAGTAGAAAAAAGGAAAACCCCAGAGAACCATCTGGAACCAGGAATGAAATGATGATCAAGGGTGAGCAGGAGGGTCTTTTATTTTTAATGTTAAATCATCTTCATGCCCCTAAACCTGTAAAAAGTGTTGGGATTCTAGTATGGGTTCCTGAGTACCCTTGTTATTTAGGATCTTTCATCCAATATTCGCTCATGATTTTCAGTGGACACATTTTACGAGGTGTGATAGCTGGATCTTGCTGTCTCTTTCTCTTGGTTTGGAGTCAACTTATGAATGAAGGCAATTCAACCTCCACAGCATGGTTGAGAGGAAAAAAAATAAATCTAATGAATTCAGGCTGTGAGGGGAAAATCTGCTCCCAGTCTCTCTTTCAAGGGGAAGGAAGAAGAAAGAAGGCAGTCAGGCTGCTACCTAGCAGCGTCTGGAAGCAAGATTCGTCTGGACATGGGGTTTCCTGCTGGAGTTAAAGAGGCCCTCTGTTACATAAGCCCTCTGACTGGCCTTGCTCTGTAGGCAAAGCCACTGTCTGAAGGCCACTCCACAGTCCTGCTTTAAGGAGCCTTTGCCTTGGTGCTTCGAGACTTTGCTCGTCTCAACAGAACACTCCCATTTACAAGGCTTCATTTTATCTGAACCTGTGCCCTTCCTGTGAGCTATTTCTCTGAGTTAATGAGGCAAAGCTACCATAAGAATAGTTTGTTGGCCTAGACTCATTAGGATTTCAGTCTTCTAGCAAGTGAATTGTCTGCATAAATCCATGACTCACCACTTGATCTTCAGGAAAACAGACATTATTCAAGGTGGATCAAGATCTTCCTTTAAAAGCAATATCTACTTCCTTCTTATTACACTCATAATTAAATGCATTGATTTATTGCATGCTGTGATATGATGATCTCTTTAGGCAGAGGTGAGAGGCAAAATTTTTAGCAGTGGTACATAGTGGAACTAACCAATTAGAAGATGCTGGCCGTGGATAGTCCATGTGGCCTAATTAGTGAGCCCTTGGAGATTATCATCCTAGTCCTTAGGTGTCAGTGCCTTCAAACTAAATACCTGCTATCCAACTGGCTTTTATCAAGTACTTACTTTACTTTTTTTTTTTTATCTGATTGAATCCTCAGATGACATGATATAGGGGAAATTATTTACATTTTACATAGGAAAAAGGGTTCAGAAAGACCAAGTGCCTTGCTTCATGTCACGCTACAAATAAGAGGCAAAGCCAGCATCTAAACGCTCCTTATCTGTCTGACACCAATGCCATCTACAACAACCTGACCCATTCACTCCTTTGTCCCCAGTTGTCTTCCTCACTCCTCTTGTCTCCTATTGAGAAATAGTTGAGCATATTAAATTCATATGAACTGAATACCACAAAGTCCTCTTTCCTCTATTATTCCAGCAAATAAGCATTTATTGAATGCCTATAATGTGCCAAGCACAGAAAATTCAAATGGTCCCATGCTATGAACAAGCCTCAAATATTGATTTCATCAGTATTGTGTCCTATGTCTAACCCACTAGGTGAACTTTGCCACTTTGACCAAAAGTGAGTGCAACAGTCTTTTCTACAAAGCAAAATTTTTGTCTTTTGGCATTTAGTTTTATTTCCAATTTTGTGTTTGGTAAATGAGAGGATTGAAAGACTAAGTCTGAATAAGCAGATTATTCATCCCTGCCAGCTACCTGATCCCCTTCAACTTATTAAGTCAGAAAGAGAAAAACAAACACCATATATTAATACATGTACAATATATGGAATCTAGAAAGATGGTACTGATGAAGCTATTTGCAGGGCAGCAGTGGAGACGCAGACACAGGGGACAGACTTGTGGACCCAGTGGGGGGAGGAGAGGGTGGGGTGAATACAGAGTGTAGCACTGAAACAGGTATATTACCGCATATGACATAGATAGCTAGCGGAAACTTGCTGTAGGACACAGGGAGCTCAAACCCGGGGCCCTGTGACTACCTAGATGGGTGGGAAGGGGTGGGAGGTAAGAGGGAAGTTCAAGAGGGAGGGGACATATGTGTACCTATGGCTGATTCAAGTTGATATATGGCAGACCCCACACAATATTGTAAAGCAATTATCCTCCAAGTAAAAACAAGTAATCTTTTTAAAAAAGAAGAATATGCTGAGCAATCCATACCCATTGGTATGAATACAAATGAGGGGAAAATCTCTCTCTTGTTCGTAATTCATTTCATGTATATTTAGTGAGGGAGTGCCTGTTTTGCAGCAGACAAACTTAACATTTGTTTCAGGTAAGCCCATGCTACTCAATGACTGTTCTATTTGAAGCAGCATTTGTAGTTTCGTATTTCATATGCCTGCTTCAAGTCTCTTTCTCAGTTACAGCCAAGAGCAACATGAAGTCTTTGAAGCAGAGTTTACAACCTTGTTTTTCTATTACTAATATAGCATGCTGTTCCCATCATAGGTCTTATTTGAATATTGACATGGTGACATTTCGGAATGTTTTCTCAGAGAGCCAGCAGTGAAAAGGAAGCAACACAATGAAAAAAAGCACAAACAGTTCAGAACGAGTAGATTTCTCCCAGAAAAGTCTACAAAAAGGAATTCACTTTCTTCAGTGCTCTAAAAACCAAGTATTTGGCATTGTAAGGCAGGTCTGCGTATTTTCTGGGGAAAAAAAAAAGTATTGGGGAAAGCTGGGAAGAATGTCACGCTGTCACCCCTCCTTTTAACTGTTTAATGGCTCCTCACCATGTTTTGGGTGATGAAACCTCTTTAGCATGACATAGGAACCATTTACGATTTGATAACTCTTCCTCCTTTCATACTCAGCTCAAGAATCTGAGAAAGCTTTCTGGGTATCACTGTCCTAGTAAAATTGTCTAGTCCTTCTTTACCACTTATTTTATTATTCAGTAACATGTGTCATGCTGTATTTCAGTATTGATTCAGCATTTAGGCTCCAAAATCAAATTGTCTGGGATTGAAACTCAATTTCTGCACTTAATTGCCTAACAATCAGAAAATTTCTTGACACCTCTGAATATTTGAAATAAAGATCTTAAGAAATTTTTCTATTCTTATGCCATTTTTTAAAATCAGTAGAATGAATTAATAATAGCATCTTTCTAATGGGTTTATTACAAAGATTAAATGAAATAATGCAATAAAGTGGCCAGCACAGTACTTGACATATAGATCTCAACAAATCTGATGCCTTATTATGATTAGACAGTGAATTCAATTACTCTTATATATACATTTAGTGCCTGATGATGTTCTTATTTAATTCATTGATAAAAGCTTCAGGGTATAGGGTATGATTCATTATAGGCTATATGTTAGGAAAACATTAAACAATAACAAAATAAAAGAAAACATTACAAGTTCATATCTTGGTTCTGTAAAATTTCAGATACACTTATCTGATCATCAGGTATCTCTCCTCAAAAACATAATACAGAAACCCAGGATGCTTCTGTCTTGTGGTTCCTTTGTCCACAACACATAGCCTCCAATATTTTTATGCCCATCTGTACTAAAATAGCAAAAGGAGAAAGAAGAGAGGAAGAAAACACACTTTATTCTTGATCACCTTGGCCCAGAAATAAGATACCTCACTTCTGATGACATTCTACTGTAAAAACCATCCTTGGTCCCACAACATTATGTCGGCTTTTAGGAGGCAATTAGCCATTTCTAAATAGGGCTTCAGTTCAGTTCAGTCACTCAGTCATGTCTGACTGAATGACCGCATGGACTGCAACACGCTAGGCTTCCCTGTCCATCACCAACTCTTAGAGCTTGCTCAAACTCATGTCCATCGAGTCAGTGGTGCCATCAACCCATCTCATCCTCTGCCACCCACTTCTCCTCCTGCCTTCAATCTTTCCCAGCATCAGGGTCTTTTCCAATGAGTCAGTTCTTCGCATCAGGTGGTCAAAGTATTGTAGCTTCAGCTTCAGCATCAATCCTTCCAGTCAATATTCAGGACTAATTTCCCATAGGATTGACTGGTTTGATCCCCTTGCAGTCCAAGGGACTCTCAAAAGTCTTCTCCAACACCAGAGTATTTAAGAATTTAATGGGTAAAATATGACAGGGAAGGCTGTCCTAGGGTAAAGAAAAGATGAGTAATAAATCAAGGAACATTTAGGATTAGAGAAAAAACATTTCACATTTCAACAGAAATATAGGATACATACTAGGAAGTCTAGGAGATGGGAGGTTGAACTCGTTCAGTGTATATACTTCATTATGAATGTTTCCTTGGTATCAGACTCAGTCTGGTGGGGCTTCCCCAGTGGCTCAGCAATAAAGAAACTGCCTGCAATGCAGGAGACATGGGTTCAGTCCCTGGGTTGGGAAGATCCCCTGGAGGAGGAAATAGCTATCCACTCCAGCATTCTTATCTGGAGAATCCCATGGACAGAGGAGCCTGAGGCTACAGTCCATGGGGCTGCAAAGCATTGGACATGACTGAGTGAATAATCGCACAGATACACTCAGCCTGGCGTTCCATATTCCAAAGCCTGGCTTCGTGTCCTGCCTCCAACATCAGTGTGAAATTAGAAAGTGTGAAAATGCCTGAGCCAATTAGATAATAACTGATTGTGGTCATTCTAAGCAGGGCTGCCAGATCTTGTGAATAAAAATATAGGACATCCAATAAAATTTGAATTTCAGATTAAAATAAACCTTATTTTGAAAGTATAAGTAAGTCTCATAAAATATTTGGGACATTTTTATGCTAAAATATTTGTTGATTATCTAAAGTTAAAATTAAACCAGGCATGCTGTATATTATCTCATAACTCTCAAGAAAGGATGAGTTTTTCTTTTCTTGTCTTCTTCTTAGACAAGAAAAGATATCTAATTTTTTTTTTTTTTTGGTTGGAATTATAATTATCTGTGCTTTAGATAGACATTTTAAGGATTTTTCCCTTTCCCACTCATATTTTATCTTTCTTGTTCTACACCAAAAATCATCTTCTGCTAACAATCACTCTTTCACGTTGCCTCGAACAGTAAGAAAGAGAGATGCACTATGAGAAATCATAGTTGGCCCTACGGGGAATCAGTTCTTTAAATGGTAAGACTGAAATTAAGGACTACAAATTCCACTGGCAGCTATTTTCTGTAGTATCTTCCCTTTTAAGATTTAGGGCTGAATATTAGTTACAAAGCTACAGTTCATTGGCTAGATCATCAACACAGCTGTAGTCCGTCAGGTACGTCAATTTGTTAATGATGCCAAAAATATTTTCTGGGAAGCTTCTGGTTTTCTCTCAGACTAGGATGTACATCTAACACAAGCCAGTTATCTTATAAACTAATAGCAACAAAATGTTAGTATAGTAAAAGTAATAAGAGTAGCATCTTGAATGATTACTTAGTATAAGACAGCCACTTAGACAATTATGAATTGTTTCATTCAATCTGAATAAGATAAACTTTGTCAAAGAGAGGTTAACTAATTTACCACAGTCTAAATAGCTAGAGAAAAGGAAAGTAATATCCATCTGAATGCAGAGTTCCAAAGAATAACAAGGAGAGACAAGAAAGCCTTCTTGAGGGATCAAGGCAAAGAAATAGAGGAAAACAATAGAATGGGGAAGACTAGAGATCTCTTCAAGAAAATTAGAGAT
Organism: Cephalophus harveyi; assembly: GCA_006410635.1. NCBI lineage: Eukaryota > Metazoa > Chordata > Mammalia > Artiodactyla > Bovidae > Cephalophus > Cephalophus harveyi. The sequence goes on along the minus strand of SJYT01027198.1, from coordinate 739,062 downwards.
ACCAAGGGAACATTTCATGCAGAGATGGGCACAAAAAAGGACAGAAATGGTGGACCTAACAGAAACAGAAGATATTAAGAAGAGGTAGCAAGAATACACAGAAGAACTATACAAAAAAGATGTTCATGACCCAGATAACCACGATGGTGTGATCACTCACCTAGAGCCAGACATCTCAGAAGGTGAAGTCAAATGGGCCTTAGGAAGCATCACTATGAACAAAGTTAGTGCAGGTGATGGAATTTCAGCTGAGCCATCTCAAATCCTAAAAGATGATGCTGTGAAAGTGCTCCACTCAATATGCCAGCAAATTTGGAAAACTCAGCAGTCGCCACAGGACTGGAAAAAGTCAGCTTTCATTCCAATCCCAAAGAAAGGCAATGCCAAAGAATGTTCAAACTACCACACAGTTGAGCTCATCGCACAGGTTAGCAAAATAATGCTGAAAATTCTCCAAGCAAGGCTTGAACAGCAGGTGAACTGAGAACTTCCAGATGTTCAAGCTAGATTTAGAAAAGGCAGAGACCCAGAGATCAAATTGCCAACATCCATTGGATCATGGAAAAAGCAAGAGAGTTCCAGAAAAGCATCTATTTCTGTTTCATTGACTATGCGAAAGCCTTTGACTGTGTGAACCACAACAAACTGTGGAAAATTCCTCACGAGATGGGAATACCAGACCGCCATACTTGCCTCCTGAGAAATCTATATGCAGGTCAAGAAGCAACAGTTAGAACTGGACATGAAACAATGGACTTGTTCCAAACTGGAAAAGGAGTACATCAAGGCTGTACATTGTCACCCTGCTTATTTAACTTATATAAAGGGTAAGCACATCATATAAAATGCTGGGCTGGATGAAGCACAAGCTGGAATCAAGACTGCTGGAAGAAATACCAATAACCTCTGATATGCAAATGACACCACCCTTATGGCAGAAAGCAAAGAGGAACTAAAGGGCCTCTTGATGAAAGTGAAGGAGAAAAGTGAAAAAGCTGGTTCAAAGCTCAATATTCAGAAAAACTAAGATCATGGCATCCAGTCCCATCACTTCATGGCAAATAGATGGGAAAGCAATGGAAACAGTGCCAGACTTTTATTTTCTTGGGCTCCAAAATCACTGCAGATGGTGATAACAGCCATGAAATTAAAAGATGCTTGCTCCTTGGAAGAAAAGCTATGACAACCTAGACAGCAGATTAAAAAGCATAGACATTACTTTGCTGACAAAGATCCGTATAGTTAAAGCTATGATTTTTCCAGTAGTCATGTGTGGATGTGAGAGTTGGACCATAAAGAAAGTTGAGCACTGAAGAATTTATGCTTCTGAACTGTGGTTTGGAGAAGACTCTTGAGAGTCCCTTGGACTGCAAGGAGATCAAACCAGTCATCCTAAAGGAAATCAGTCCTGTATATTCATTGGAAGGACTGATGCTGAAGCTGAAGCTCCAATACTTTGGCCACCTGATGGGAAGAACTGACTCACTGGGAAAGAACCTGATGCTATAAAAGGTCAAAGGCAGGAGGAGAAGTGGGTGACAGAGGATCAGATAGCTGGATGGCATTGCCAACTCAATGGACATAAGTTTGAGGAAGCTCCAGGAGTTGGTGATGAACAGGGAAGCCTGGCATGCTGCAGTCCATGGAGTCACAAAGAGTTGGACATGACTGAGCAACTGAACTGAACTGAACTGAAATAGCTAGTGAACGAAAAAGCCACGGCCAGGGGCTAAGGATTGATGTTCGATAGCAGGTAGAAGTTGGCTGCATCAGTGAAAACTACCTGCTACTGGGACAATGACTAAACATCAACTCTCCCATACTGAAGTACAATTTTGGAGCGAGATGACTGATTCATCTTAAAATATTGCCTTGTCACTTCTTAACTGGTACTTAGCATAGCGTGTTAAACCTTTCTATATTTTCTATTCTTAGTTTTACCTATAAAAGGAAATTATGATAGCTACTTTATAAAGTTATAGTTTGAAAAAGTTACTTTTTATGCAAAGAAGCTGATATAACATGGGATCTCAGTAACTGGTAATTAATATTGTGATTATGTTATATTCACTTTCATCCAAACTGGTCTGCACAGAATTTACTAACCTTATAGAAAGGTCCTGATGTTAACATATAGAAGAAATAGAAAAAACAACTCTGTACAATTTCTCTCTTACTCTTCTGTTGGTATAATAGACTGTATGTGTGTTTTAAACAAATGATCCATTTAGAGCTACAGAAATCACTGTGAAAATTAAGAAGGGAAACAGAAAGCTAAGTACTTTCACAGCTTGGTGTTCAAAAGCACTGTCATATCCTATAATTTTGTTCTCTAATGGAATAGCTATATCTATTTGCCCTCATAATAATTTAGGTACTTCTTTTACTACCAAATAAAGCAACAATGGCATTTTTTATGAAAAATATGTGAATGTTGCTTTGAAAAGAAAATAGTGAATGCTTTGATTACTTGCTGTCTCCTAGCTGTTCTGGGAACACACCGTGCATACACTCATCTGTGTTCCTTTGCTCGGCTGTTCTTCTTGGCTCTCCCTTTTCCTACTTATCTACACTTTATTCTGGTTCCTGCTTTGGTTCCAGGTCTAAAGAGGTCTAAAGAAAAACATGCTGGCTCTCTCTGAGTGCTCAAACTCTTCTGACCAATCCCTATTCCAAATTCACGTAAGACTTAGAATCTTTCCAATAATTCATATTAGCATCACAGTATTTTGTAAAACTCATAAATATAAAGCTGATTGGTGGAAAAAGCATGGGGTTTTGAGTTGGATTCCATTTTTCTACTCCTAGGGAATTAAACACAGCCCTGTTTATCTTCCCCACAATAATTTCAGTGTTACTACCTGAGAAATTTAATGAATGCTTGCTCAGTTAATGATTATTGTAATTAGATAACTAGTATATGGCATTTACTTCCCATTTTTATCATAACCATGATACGCACATGCCCACGCAGGCTCGTGTATCCCTTTTTGGGAGTTGAATCGGATCCTGCATAAGCTCGTGATTCAATGGGCCCAGTGTTCCAAAAACTGAACATCTGAAACTCTACTTCTGACTCATTCAACAAATCTTAGTCAGCTGGCTCTGCTGCTGGATATTAAAAGCAGCCATCATGAATAGGATCTTGTTGATATTTTTTCAGGAATAGAACTCCTGGAGCACATGGCAGATTGTATTTTCAAAGATGACCATCCCATGCATCTGTTTTACAATGTGACTTTGATAGACCTCCAAGAAGGGGCTGGTTTATGCCCTCCTCTGATCGTTTGAAACTGAATGAACCGTTGTAAGTGCCTCAGCCGATACTGCATACCAAAAGTGACATTGTATATTCCTCACCTGTTTCTCTCGTTGGATGTGCACCTCCAGAACATCAGATCAACATGTAAAAGTCCAGCTACCGTCGAGCTCCGACTAGAGAGAATGTGTGAAGAATCCACAAAAACAGATGCCCAGGGAGTCCCAGCTGTTTTTGGTGTTCAGTCGCTCAGTCGCATCCAACTCTGTGCTAGTCTCCAATCCTTCCCAGTGAGCATGGGTGCTTAATCATGTCTGACTCTTTGTGACCCCATGGACTGTAGCCTGCCAGGCTCCTCTGTCCATGGGTTTTCCCCAGCAAGAATACTAGAGTAGATTGCCATTCCCCCTCCAAGGGATCTTCTCAACCCAGAGACTGAACTTATGTCTCCAGCATCTATTGCATTGCAGGCATATTCTTTACATGCTGAGCCATCTGGGAAGCCAATCCTTCCCAGATAAGGTATCAAAACATGCGAGTGAAGAAGCCCTTGGTCTGATCCCAGCTCTGGCCACTGTTTCATTGCACACTCATTACAGACCCCAAGTCAGAAGACCCATATGAGCTGCTTCTGGATTCCAGACCCATGAAACTGTGAGAGATAATAAACAATTAGTATTGTTTTAAACTGCTAAGTTTTAGGACAATCTGTTGTGGAGTCATGGTAACAGCAGCAGGACAATTGGTAAAAAACTTTCTTCAGCTGGTTTGGTCCAAACAGATGAGCCATGTCTTAGAACATTCCATCCCTCAGCTGAAGTGACCACTGTGAGGTATCCGTTGCTTTCTGGGTTTGTGGCAACTAAAGAGATCTAAGACCATTCTGTCCCGAAAAACTCATGGTTCTGGAAGAATAAAATACACTTTCTTCTTAAGAGCTTTTCCAGTAATTAAAGTTTTATTTCCACATCCTTTTTAGTAAGCATAAAAATACATTCCAAATCACTCTTTCCCTCAAAGTGGGAAAAGGAGGGGGGAAGGCAGAGGCCATATATCTCCAAATAAATGTAATTACTGGCTCTGCACTTACCAAGTTCACACACCTATACTGTGGTGGGCACAGGATGGCGCAGGGAAATTTTCACATCTGGATTGCATCAAATCATATTGATTGCAGCTTGCAGACTGCAATTCCTTGCCAGTTTTCTTGTTATTAATCCCTTGGTGCCATAAAAGAAAAAAAAATATGGTTCTAAACTCTTTATAAACTGGAATTGGGCAAGAACCATAGTGCGCGATAGGCAACCCAGACATGCTGCATGTTAACAGAGCTCCCCCCTCGCTACCATAAGGTGAAAAAAAAAAAAAATACAAGGTCTACACAAATGAAGAGGGAAGTAGGAAGGTTTTGCCTCTGGCCAGGAGTGAAGTGAATGTAAACAAAACGTGCAAATCCTAAAGGGACTGAGAGCAAGAAGCCCCACACAGACCACCTGTGGAAAAGGTGTTGAATGGTCACTGATGCATTTGGAACTGTCTCAGAGAGAACTGTTTCTCAAGGTTTTGGTCTGGCAGAGTAGATCCAGTAATGTTGATAGGTGATTGTCAGACCTAGAAGCAAGAGAAAGAATTGAGGATGGTTCATAGGGGCAAATTCTTTTTCCGTGTATATTACCCGGTCGGTGAATAGGGTCAGAAAAAGGCGGGGGGTAGGAGGGTGGGATTCATGATTCTCAAACACAATTTGGGCTTTTACACCAAGAGTTGGCAGGCAGATTCTTTACCATTAGTGCTACCTGGGAAGCCCAGAGTTGGCATGAACTCTTACAAAGGATGGAATTACAAGGATGAGATTGAAAACTAAGTTCTTTCTAACTCTTGGCTCCAGTGAATAAGCACTTTTGATTTATGGTTAATGAGACTTTAAAATACCTTTCACTCTAAACTATTTTTGAACTATATGACTAAGTTTTTTTTTTTTTTTTAATTGAGATGTCTGTTTAATTAACAGTAATCTTTTGATTTCCAGACCACCTGTATTTTTTAACATTTTATTTTTGATCGAAGGATAATTGGTTTACAATATTGTGTTGGTTTCTGCAAGACATCAACATGAATCAGCCATAGGGGTATATATGTCCCCTCCCTCTTGAATCTCTCCCACTTCCCACCCCATCCCGCCCCTCTAGGTTGTCACAGAACCCCAGTTTGAGCTGTCTGAGTCAGACAACAAATTCTCACTGGCTATTTATTTTACATATGGTAGTGTATATGTTTCCAGGCTACTCTTTCCATTCGTTCCACCTTTTCCCCCCAGCTGTGTGCACCAGTCTGTTTTCTATATCTGCATCTCCACGGCTGCCCTGCAAATAGGCTCATCAGTACCATATTTCTAGATTCCACATATATGCTTTAGTACGTGATATTTGTTTTTCTCTTTCGTTCACTCTGTATAATAGGCTCTAAATTCATGCATCTCAGCACTGACTCATATGTTCCTTCTAATGGCTGAGTAATAGTCCACCACAGCCTCTTTATCCATTCATCTGTCAGTGGACTTCTAGGTTGCTTCAGTGCCCTAGCTATTGCAGAAAGTGCGGGAATGAACAGTGGGGTACATATGTCTCCTTCAATTCTGGTTTTCTCAGGGTATATGCCCAGTAGTGGGGTTGTTGGGTCATGTTTGTATTCCTAGCTTTTTTATGAAATCTCCATTCCATCCTCCATAGTGACTCTATCAATTTACATTCCCACCAACAGTGAAAGCAGATTCCCTTTTCTCCACATACTCTCCAGAATTTATTGTTTGTAAATTTTTTAATGGTGGCCATTCTGACTGATGACCAAGTATTTTTGAACAAGTTAGTACCTGATGCTCTGTATTAGGTTATTCAGTGTTATCCTTTATTCTTCTTAATTTAGAGACGCAGTCAAGAGGATTAATCCTGGGCTTAAACTCATATCCATCACTCCTTGACTGCTTGGACAGGCTTCTGAATTTCTCTGTGCCTCAATTTCCCTACATTATATAAACCTGGGGTAATGTGTGCCTGCCCCAGAGTATTTTGTGAGGAATAAGTATAGTGAAACATGTAAAGGTCTTAGAGCATTTGCCTAGAATCCTTTCTTTTTTAAAATACTGTCATGAATGCAAGTTTCTACTTATTTTATTTTGCTTTATAACATATTCAGAACAGAGAGAGCGGTGATCTTCTGATAAATTAAGAATGTTTCCTATATATCTCAACCCAAGTTTAAAGAGTACAACTTTCAAAAAGCTATCAATGTTGAACAAATGTTATTTTTATTTAAATTTCATTTTTATTTTACATTGGAGTATGGTTTATTTACAATGTTGTATTAGTTTCAGGTGTACAACAAAGTGATTCAGCTATACATGCGCATATATCCACTCCTTTTCAGATTTTTTTCCCATGTACTTTATTACAGAATATTGAGTAGAGTTCCCTGTGCCACACAGTAGATCCTTGTTGGTTATCTCTTTTACATATAGTAGTGTGCATATGTTAATCCCAAACTCCTAATTTATCCCTCCCAGAACAAAGCTTTCTTGAAGATCCCCATCTGCCCCATATGCCTCTTTTCTTACTTAGGGAGATACACATATTAATAGAATATCTATCCTCTGTTTTAGGACATTAAAGTTTTGCAACCTAGGTAAATAACGAAGGACAAAAAAAATTGTTTCTAGAAATATTAACTTATTTCTAACCTGAGAAAAATCTTTTTTTTTTTAAAGCCTGCTAAGGAATAAATTTAGACCTAGGTCAGAGATGGAATCATAAGCTGTACCAGACATAGCTGGATGTCCATATGTAAATAGGGCATTTCTTCAAAGAAAGAACTTTAATGCCATGCCATGTAAGACCATGGGTGTGCCTGTTGCTCTCATTTATGAAGAAATATCTAAACATGATGGAAATTCTTTTGTTGAATCTCAGGTATAACAAACTCCATCTAATTTAAAATGTCCAATAATGTGACAAAACAACCCAGTTTACCCAGATCTGTTCCAGGTTTAGCTGGAAAATTTATATCACAGGAAATCCCTCAAGTTCAGGCAAACTGGGAAGGTCAGTCACTCTGTGACAGACCAGTAGCACTCCTATCACCCAGGAACTTGATAGTAATGGGGGATCCTGGCCTCACCTCAAACATACTGAATCAGAAACTGTATTTAAAAAGATCTGCAGGTGATTCATATGCATCTTAAAGTTTGAAATCTAGAAACAAGAGTTGCGAATCTATACAACCGAAATTTAAAATACCTGAGGCATTTTAGAAAATGTTTTCAAATATCTCTATTTCCCCTACTCTTTAATCCAACATCAGCATGAATCAACTTATGGGCAGATCTTCATATGTGACCCATTGTTCATTATACTTATTCTCTGGAAACACAAAATATCAACTGAGTATCAGCTGTTTTATCTCCATTAACTTTCTGCATATGTGTGTGTGTTTTCTAATTAAATTCACTTTCTGTCAATTTATTTTAATTCAGATATACTTAGGTCTCTGTAGTTATAATCCAACTCTCTAACATACAATAAGCCAATTACTATATTAAAGAGCTAGCTAATCATCAACAAAACTTCAGTTATTTTCTTCTTCATCTGATAACTTGAGGCTTAAAAACTGTATCATTGAACTTATTCACGCGAAAAGATGAAATAATTTTTCTAGCTTGCTTCTTCTTACTCCTTTGGGCATGGAAACACCTTTTATTTTCAATTTTATGCACATGATTATCTTTAATTTTGGTAAATCTTCATAAAACAAGTAGTCAAAATGACAAATTAAACATTTCATTACAATAAAAGGTCTGTGCAGGTCCTCCCAGCTCTATATGTCTTTCCTCTTTTAGAAGACAATATCTATTATACAGAATAGTAGAAATTTTAATTTTTCATATTTTGGTTTTTGTCCTCTGTAAAATTCCTTTTTCCAAAAAATTCTTTTCAGCATTGTGAGCTTTCCACTTCTGCTCTCAGATCCATGGAATACTCTTCTGAATCTCCAGAATTTGTTTAAGTTGGCATAAAATACTAGAAAAATTCCATCAAGACTCCCTGTGGCCACCATCCAGAAACAAAGTCCAGATTCACTACTGGCCCATTACCTGAAACCTTGACTGTTAAGTGGAACTGCAGGGTTGACTTCAGCTCAGGAATGCAAGTATGACTTTGTGAAGCAATTAGGTTTCCCTTCATTCTCATTCCAGTTTAACTAAGGTTTTCTACAGTACAAATTTGTTACACAGAATACTTGCATTTCTTTTCAAGGAAAATAGTATTGTCAACATAATATCAGATTTGAATCCAGACAGACCTGAGTCTGCCTTCACTCTGTCAGTAAGAGTTGAATAACGAATAGAAAAATTACAAAAGTTCTATGAGCCTCAATATCCCCATTTATAAAATGAATAATAATAACTATCTTGCAGAGTTATTATGCAAGTTAAATGAATATATATGTGAAAAGGGGCTTCCCAGGTGGCTCAGTGGTAAGGAATCTGCCTGCCAATGCAGGAGATGCAAGAGGCGTGGGTTTGAGCCCTGGGCCAGGAAGATACCCTGGAGTAGGAAGTGGAAACCCACTCCAATATTCTTGCCTGGGAAATCCCATGGACAGAAGGGCCTGGCAGGCTACAGTCCATGGAGCCATGAATTGGATACGACTGCGTGCCCAAACAATAACATGAAAAGCACCGAGCACGATGCTTCAGTTTATGTGACTTTCCTCCTCCTCCGTGTCTCCATGGTGGATCTCCATGGTATCTGTAAAATGATAGTACTTGCAGTCCTGAAAATAAAAATAAAATACATCTATAACTCTCCACATATGGCTAGACATATGTATTTAAACATGTTCATGTGTTTTCCACCACTCTAATTTATTTGCTCAATCTTTTCCTAGTCTTCTGCCCAAAGTATTAAGTCTGTGGGGAAGGGAAATGAAACAACACATGCTATGACTTGTCCCAGGCCAAGTCCTTATTTTTTACACAAACTATATAAAGATGGCATTGTTTTCATGAAATATTTATAAGTGTACATGAAAGCTCACACCAGAGCCTGATCTACATTCTTTTCATGCATAGCGTATGATGAGTTTCCCCTTGATACCATTTAAGACAAAAGAGTCCAACTTTTGCAAACATTTAAATATGTATTCTATCCTCCTTATATAGAGAACAGCAAAATAAAAGGATTTTGAGCCAGAATACCTGCCCTTTATAACTGTTTAATCCGTAGACGTAATTTAATCAACTTTAGTTTTCTCCTATGTACAATAATGATAATGATCGATTATTATTATCATAATTAGCAATACTGATAATTGCCATGAATATTTATTAAAAGCTTACTATGCCCTAACCCACATATACTAATAGTCTGGTTTAATATGCACAGTGATGAGGTTGGCGTTAGTATTAGATCTACTTTGCAGATGATAAACTGAGGCTCAGAGAGAGATTACACGGCATGGCTTAGGTAGGCATCAGAGCTTGTGTTCATAGTCTGTGCTTCTGCTGCTGCTGCTGCTAAGTCGCTTCAGTCGTGTCTGATTCTGTGTGACTCCATAGACGGCAGCCCACCAGGCTCCCCCATCCCTGGGATTCTCTGAGCAAGAACACTGGAGTGGGTTGCCATTTCCTTCTCCAAGACATTGCAATCTACTGCTGCTGCTGCTGCTGCAAAGTCACTTCAGTCGTGTCCAACTCTGTGTGACCCCATAGACGGCAGCCCACCAGGCTCCCCCATCCCTGGGATTCTCCAGGCAAGAACACTGGAGTGGGTTGCCATTTCCTTCTCCGAGGCATGAAAGTGAAACTGCTTGCCACCAAATAAGCACAATAATTTCATATGCTTCTCAGGACTATCATTAGGAGCCAGTGAGTTAATGAGGAAAAAATAATACTTTCTTTACTCTAAAGCTAACCAAGGGTTGGTTATTATTAGTTTAATTAAAGGACTCTGACCTCTGAAACTGGGCTTCCCTGGTGGCTCAGTGGTAAAGATCCCTCCTGCTAATGCAGAAGTGGGCTCAGTCCCTGGGTTGAGAAGATACCTTGGAGAAGGAAATGGCAACCCACTCCACTATTGTTGCCTGGAAAACCCCATGGACAGGGAGTCTAGCAGGCTACAGTCCATGGGATCACAGAGTCAGACACAACTTAATGACTGAACAACAACAATGACCTCTGAAGCTAGAGGAAAAGCTCCACTAGGACCAGGGAAAATCCTTAGCACCAGGAGAAAACCCTGCAAATCCATCTTTCCAGCTTCTTAAATAATTGGATATTTCAGACATGTTCATTCTCTAGCCAAGGATGATTCCCCCAAATTTTCTTCATTGTAGGCTGATCATTTCCTTTATTAAGATAAACATGGTAGATACAGATTTCTGTCTTTCTTTCATTTGCAACTATGGACAGTTGTATTAGTTTCTTAGGGCTGCTGCAACAAACTAACACAAATTTGGTAGCTTAACACAAGCAGAAAATTTTCTTATAAAACTAATACTATTACTATTGCATCCAGTAATACCATCCCTTGGTATTTACCCACATGAATTAAAACCGTATGTCCACCCCAGAACCTTCAAGCAGATGTTTTTAGCTGCTGTATTCAAAATTGCCAAAAACTTGAAAGCAACCAAGATGTTCTTCAATTGGTGAATGGATAAACAAACTGTGGGATATTGAGGCAATGGAATATAGTTCAGCACTGAAAAAAATAGGCCACCAACCCATGAAAAAACATGGAGGAAATGTAAATGCATATTGTTGTTGTTGTTACTCAGAGTCATGCCAGACTTTTTTGTGACCCCATGAACGGTAGCCTGCCAGAGTCCTCTGTCCATGGTGTTTCCCAGGCAAGAATACTGCAGTGAGTTGCCATTTCCTTCTCCAGATCTTTCCGACCCAAGGATCAAACCCATGTCTCCTTCTTTGGCAGGTGGATTCTTTACCACTGAGCCACCTGGGAAGCCAGAAAATGCGTATTACTAAGTGAAAAAAGCCAGTCTGAAAAGGCTACATTCTTGTAACCATTAATTTTACGTGTCAACTTGTTTGAGCCCAAAAGAACCCAGACATTTGTTCAAACCATATTCTGGTGTCTCTGTGAGGATATTTTTGGATGAAATTAACATTTAGTGGATAGATTTAGGAAAGAAGATTCCCCCCCAGAGTGTGGGTGGGCCTTGTCTAATCAGTTGAAGGTATGAATAGAACACAAAGGCTGACTCTCCCTTGACTAAGAAAGAATTCTTTCTGTCTGATGGCTTTTGAACTGGGACTTTGGCCATTTCCCTACCTTGAGACTCAAAGTGATAACATTAGCTCTTACTGGATCTTGAGCCTGCCAGCCTTTGGACTAGAACTGAACCATTATATCTCCTGGGTCTTCAGCTTACTTGCTCATCTTACAGCTCTTGGGATTTTTCAGCTTCTATAATCATGTGAGCCAATTCTTATCATAAATCTCTTTCTCTCTCTTATTCACACCACCCCCCCCCCCCCCCCCCCCCCCCCCCCAACA